>BLSH010343268.1:236337-253197 GCA_018402905.1 Glandirana rugosa
GTCACGACTTTCGACTTTTAACCTGACCTGTCCTTCCCCCCTTTCACGGGACATAATTTCACCAATTTGAACACTGTAAGTTAACCGGTGAGGGGTCCGAGAACTAACCAATCTAACAGAGACAGTTGTGGGAGGAACTACAGGTCTTTTCTCCCAGACGTTGCTGTTACTGCCAAGAGTTTCTATTTCAGTTGTGAGCACATTATTCAGGTCACAATCGTCGCGAAGGTCTCATTATACCATCTAATGTTTCAATTTTACTATAATTTACAAGTCACTTTTTCACGGTCACGGTCCTTTTTATTTAACGGGCACGACCTTGGTTTTGAAGAATATCCATATTTCTGGTGAGCCTCCAATTTTTACCTTTTTGCACGTGGTGAACAGAGGTGGAGGACACTGATTTGAAAATTATTTATATAAGTTTAAGAAGTTTTGGTTCCAGCACGGGCAATTTATTTTTCCTGGCACTGGCACTTTTTCACTGAACATTTAATATCATTTTAACTTTGTAATCTACCATATTACTCTGGAAGCGCTGCTAACACTGGACTTATTACACGAGTGTTGACTTTATCTTTGAGAACCGTCATTGTCGTTGCAGACCCTCTTTTCTGGACATCAAGGAGGGTGTTGACAGAGACAATCTAACCAATCAAGAGCCTGGGGAGTGGCCAATTGAATGTCACAAGTTTAACCACTTTAATACAGGGCACTTTCCCCCCTTCCTGTCCAGTCCAATTTTCAGCTTTCAGCACTGTAGCATTTTAAATGACAATTGCATGGTCATACAACACTGTGTCCAAACAACATTTTTACCATTTTGTTCCAAAAATAGAGCTGTCTTTTGGTGGTATTTGATCACCACTGGGGCTTTTATTTTTTTGCGCTCCAAATAAAAAACGACTGAAAATGTTGGAAAAAAAAGTTTTTCTTTGTTTCTGTTACAAAACTGGTGAGGCAGTACGGCTTGGTACTGATGAAGTGGCACTGGTATGCACTGATGATGAGGCACTTATATGCAGCATTGATGGGCACTCATAGGTGGCACTGATGGGCACTCATAGGCGGCACTGCACTGATAGGTGGCACTGATGTGCACTGATAGGTACTGATTGATGGCACTGATAGGCAGCGCTGATCAGGAGGCACTCACAGGCAGCACTGATTGGCACAGAGTGCCATCCTAATGGGCAGTGATTGGTACTGATTGACATCCCTGGAGGGCTCACCTGGTGGTCTCCGGTGGGCATCCCTGTTGGTCTCCAGTGGGCATCCTCGATGGAACTGCACTGATAAGCAATGCGCTGATTGTCAGCACAGACCCCCTTGTCAGGAGAGCAGCCGATCGGCTCTCATCTACTTGCGCCTGTCAGTGCGCATAGAGGAAAAGCCGATAAACGGCTTTTGCTGTTTACACTGTGATCAGCTGAGATTGGACATAGCTGATCACATGATGTAGGCTCTTTACCTAGATTGGAGATGCGGTGTGTCAGACTGTCACGACACCTGGGGTCAGGTGACAGGTGCACACCGCTGGAGCGCGAATTGCACCAAGGGTTGCGAAGCGCACCACTAAGGTTGTGGACCTATAGCTGATTGCTGCTAATGAGTTCCGGCTGATACGGGAAGAGGGGCCCCTGGAGCACGGACACTAAAACACAGGGAGCTAGTGTATCAGTTTCCCCTGGGCACGGAATCTAAGAGCCAATGGGTGTTTACCAGAGCCTCTAGTGGTGAGGATGGATTTGACTGCAACTGGATCAAGGTCGCGGCCCCCGGGGTCCCTTAGCTCACGCTCGGTTGGCTACAGGGGGAAGAGAGGAAGCAGTAGCGCAGGAACAGCAAAGAATAGTCAGAGGTTATAGCAAAGGGTCAGGGCCACAAGCAGACAGGAGAAACAGAGAACAAGCTGAGGATTTGGGGTATAAGGCAGGCAGGGATAGTCAGACAAGCCAAAGATCGGTACACGGAATAAGATTCAGAGCAAACGATAGGAACCACCACACATGAAGACAAACACGGACAAAGGTTGACCAGCAATGCAGGCTTGCACTGCCAGGTGTTATATCCTGTTCCCAACTAGGGCCTGGTGTGGAGCCTAGCTGAGAAGGGCCTACAAAAGCACACTGGTGAGGCATGCCCGGCCTTTAATTGGACACATGTGGCAAGGTAGGCAAAAGACACGAATGTTTGCTGTGGTTTCATGACAGAATGTTTACTGTGGTTTCATGACACAGACTGACACACCACACCTCCGATTGCCGCAATGCATGCCCCAGCGAGCGCATGCTAGCAGCTTTTCCTGCCGGACATTATATGATGCCCAGTCAGGATAATGAAACCACTTTCCGGCCATCATTTGGCGAACGGTAAGTGGTTAGGACACCATGGCCATTCCTTACAAAAATGTTTATATCAATATTATTTTCAAATATGTAGAGATTGCATTCTGGAAACTGGAAGATTATTGTCCACATATAATTGGCATACTGGGAAATAAGAATCAGTATAGGTATCTAAGTACTGTTCATTGCTTATCCGCTCACTTGATATATAAGTGGGGCTCTGTGGCATATAAAGACAAATGTAAAGAAAAAGAGATTGTACCAGAAGAGGGTGCAATCCAGAGTACCACTTCAATGAGCTTTAGGGATCTAGCAATGAATGATGTCCAAAACTGAGAATTATAAAATTGATTAAAGTTTATTAATTTACACTAACAAAAATCCTAAAAAAGACTCACAAAACTATACCTTCCACCATTAAAAAAGAGACAATGCTGTCTACTGCTAGACAATGCTAGTCTAGATTATTGTCCAGCATTGAATTTCATATCCAGCGATACTAAACATGGGATCACTTGGATAGGCCTGTCACCCAGGAGGTAGGAGACTGCTGTCTTCCCTTCTGTATACGATAGCTTAGGCATGCACAGCATCACCTTGATTTGTTTGGTGTGTTCTTCACCATTCAAATACATACAGTATTTCACAAAAGTGAGTACACCCCTCACATTTTTGTAATATATATATTATATTAATATCTTTTCATGTGACAACACTGAAGAAATTAAACTTTGCTACAATGTAAAGTATTGAGTGTACATCTTGTATAACTGGGAGGCCACCAGTTTAGACATTAATGGCTGTGTGTTGAGTTATTTGAGGGGACAGTACATTTACACTGTTATACAAACTGTACACTCACTACTTTACATTGTAACAAAGTGTCATTTCTTCAGTGTTGTCACATGAAAAGATATGATAAAATATTTACAAAAATGTGAGGGGTGTACTCACTTTTGTGAGATACTGTAATTAATATGAATGTGTCTTGGTCCTGTCTAATTTTATGAATGATGTGTAGATTTTGAAATTGTGAGTAAGGCAGAGGTCTCTGAATGGTCACCTCAGGCCTGAATGGCTTTTATGATACCCATTAGCCCTGGATATGACATTTTACGGCACAGTGTGTATTCCTAATGGGTTTAATTACCCTACAAACCATGGGTGACGAAGCTGAAGGATTTTCTAACCGTTTTACGATAGGCCAATTCCAATTTCCCCAGAGGAAAGTGATAATCTGTAAATATTCTCTGTTAGCAGACACTGCCAGACCTCCTGCCAGAACCTCAACAAGATATTTACAGCTCTGGTAAATGCATGTGGACTAGTGTCTGCTGTCCCTAAGTTAAAATAATAGGCTATTTGAAATTCCAGACCCATGTAGAAATGTGACTTAAGTTAAAAGGCTATGGAGGTGCACTCCTAGGAGTTTGCTGCTGCAATGTATCTCTGTTCTATAAAACCGTCAGGGCCGACCAAGGATTCCTGAACAACATGGCAGCCAGAGACATCTTTCATGTGCCCAGTACTTGATATCATTACAGTATCTTCTACCATTTATGTTTTCATTGATGTGGGCAGACTGACTCATTTGTTTACATATGGTGGCCCTGCCCTATGGCGACATAATTTTGGTCCCGCACATTTGATATGCTTTCAAAACTCATAGGCTACACTAAAGCTCTTCAATTATAGAGGACATTTTTTAAAAGTAACAACACTCTTGTGGGAAGAATAGCAAATAAAAAAATATTAACAAATTACTATTCCTTTTTAATCTGCAGCATTGTAATTTTCTGTAAAATTCAATGCAATATGGCAGCCTGGAGATGTTCCATACACACCCCCAGAAATGACATTTCCTGTTTGTGTGATTGGCTCACTGATTTTCCCAGAAGTCTGCATTAAGATACAAGTCAGATTTTAGACATTCTCTGCAACAAAAATGTAATTTTTGGTGCAACACTCCCAAAGGGTTAATCACCCTGTCACTTTCTTCATTAGAATATTGCAAATGTCACTCCCATTCAAATTTACTCTGCAGACAACTAACAGCTTTTTTGTCAGAGCAGAAGCATTTCAAACTCGGCAACAAAGTTTTCGTAAAATCCCTGCAATGTACATTATTCACCCAGTGGGGACTGTTTTTTTCTGAAAAAGAGTTTCTCTTTAATTGGAAACCTCTTGGCCTGACTAATCCACAATCTAAACTGATGTTCTTTATTTTTTACAGCCGTAAAGCAGACAGTAGGTGAGGTCTGGAAGAATCCTACTCTAAAGCTGGGTACAGTAGACGTTAGTAAAACTAGTAGAATTATGTTTGACAGTTTTTGTTGTAAGAACTTTGTAAAAACTCCAAAAACATGCTGGTGGGTTAATTGGATCCTCTCTAAATTGTCTCTAGTATATGTATGAATGTGAGTTAGGGACCTTAGATTGTAAGCTTCTTGAGGGTTGGGACTGATGTGAATGTACAATGTATATGTAAAGCCCTGCATAAATTGATGGCACTATATAAGTACCTGAAATAAATAAAAAACATTTGCTCATTTCTTAAAAATCATTAGTGGGGTCAAACTGATGTTCTGTTTTGATTGCAGAAAAATTTTGAAGGAGGAGAATGGAAATGTTTTCTCTAATATACAAACTTCTAGTTCTGGTTTTCATTCCCCCCCCCCCCCCCCGCTAACCCCTATGACATTTATTTCAGACACAGTGGTGACCGGTGGTAATTTTTTTTTGGGGGGGGGGGGGCGGCAAACAGTGCCACCCCCTCCATTGGTCGGTTGGCGGGTCTCGTGCACTTACCCCATCTATGAAGCCCTTCTCCTGGGCTTCACCGGCGGCGACAGCTTTCCCTTCCCCTGCTCTCCATGGCCATCGGCAGCTTCCGTTTCCTCCCTTTTTCTCGATGGCCAATTGGGACTCTTCTCTTTTCAGCCAATCAGAAAAGGAGTCTCAGACCTGCTTCTGATTGGCTGGATTGAACATCAGTGTTACAACAGCAAATGTTCATTCTCTGTTGTAACACCTGGGTGGGCTCATTGCTCTGCGCCACGAGTCCACCCTATTTTAAAGCCTATTAGAGCCTATGGCTCTAGCCAGGTGCTTCAAAAAACACGCCCGCCACTGTAATTCAGGCTCCCGGTGTCCTGTAAGGGGCCGGACGCATGAATAGGGGGTGGCCGTGGATAGATTCATGCTATGCATTTATCTATCCATGATTCATATAGGGGGTGGCGGGGATAGAGGGGGTTGCCCAGGCACCCCTAATGGACCGCCACTGTCCAGACATTTACCCCTTCCACAGTTCCAATTGAAGGTCTCTAAACTCTGTTAATGCTTGAAATGTTTCCTTCACCATCTTGGGTTGACCATGATATACTATACTTGTTCATATATATATCATAGCCTATATAGGCTTTGCAAGCTGGTATGTAATATTGTAACTAATGTGACTAAAGTAACCTCTTTTACTTGTTTAAATGCTTACCAAATTTTCAATAAAAACATTGAACAGTCAGGGTAATCTAATAACCGCTTGGCGACCACCTCATGATGTAGTACAGTGGCAGAGCGGCTCTCCTATGCTGGATCATGTACCTAGTACGTCATTCGGCACTTTCGAGTAGGGGACATACGCGTGCACTGCAGGCCCTGTGGCTGTGCTGTGATTAGACACAGCACAAGCCGATCAGCAGGTGCTGGCTGATGGATGTCCGCCGGCACCCGCTGATCGGCGAAGAGAGACACAGAACAGAGCTCTGCATATGTAAACAAGGCACAGCTCTGTTCTGTCAGCAGGGATGTGCTGGATTTTGTTTCCCTGCAAACCAACAATTTCCCTTTGGGATTAATAAAGTATTTTGTATCTGTATCTTAGTAAAAACAGCACATAGTAAACACAAAAACATTGATTAGGCACACTTTTAACCATATGATCACTCTAGATGTTTAACCTCTTCCCAGTGTCATGACAGTGCATATTTTTAGCACTGATCACTTTATTAGTGTCACTGGTTCCCACAAAGTGTCAGTTAGTGTCAGATTGTCTGTTGCAATATCGGAGTCCCACTATAAACCGCTGATCGCCACCATTACTAGTATAAGAAGAAAAAAAAATTCCAGTATGTATGCCATAGTTTGTAGACGCTATAACTTTTGCGCAAATCAATCAACATACAAAATTGTCACTATTTTTTTTTTTTTATAAAGCAACCCAGAGGTGATCATATACCACCAAAGAAAGCTCTATTTGTGGGAAAAAGGATATAAATTGTATTTATGTACAGCTTTGCATGACCGCGCAATTGTCAGTTAAAGTAACACAGTGCCATACCGCAAAAAATGAAGGGAGGTAGATCTACCAGAGGTCCTGTGGTGAAAGTGATTGTAAAGTCTCGTTTTTTAAAAAAAAATAACAGACATGTCATACTTACCTCGTCTGTGCAGTTGGTTTTGCACAGAGCAGCCCGGATCCTCCTCTTCTCTGCTCCTGGCCCCTCCCTCCTATTAAGTACGTCTTCAGCTTTCTATGGGGGCACCCAAGCTGAGTCACAGCTCTGTGTATCCATTCAGACACGGAGCCCCGACCCCCCCCCCCTCTCTCCCTTGATTGGCTGACTGACTTTGATTGACATCCGCAGGAGCCAATAGCTTCTGTGTCTCAGCCAATCAGGAGGAGTGTCCTGGAGGGCTTAGACATTCGTGGACGTCGCTGGAGAGAGATGGGCTCAGGTAAGTATTAGGGGGTGCTGGGGAGGCTGCTACACACAGAAGGTTTTTTTTATCGTAATACATAGAATGCATTACGATTAAAAACCTTCTGCCTTTACAACTCCTTTAGGCTCTGTTCACATCTAGGCGTTGCTATTTTACAGGCGTATTTTCAAGCTTTTTTTTTGGGCATTTTTGCAGCCTTTTTGTACAAGCGTTTTGAAGTTTAAAAGGTTACCAATGTAAATGAGTTAAAACACCTGGAATCTGCCAAAAAAGAAGCTCATGTACTTTTTTGAGCGACGGGCATTTTGCTTTAGGCGACGGAACGCTCAGATGTGAACAGGGGCCATTGAAATGAAAGGGATTTGTCTTGTTGGGCATTTTTAGAGCTGAGGCTTAGAGCAGAAAAACGCCCAAAAATGCCTAGATGTGAATGGAGCCTTAAGGCAGGACAAAGTAAGAATTCCATTTACATTTTCCCAAATCAATAATCTTTCATTAGTTCCCTGATTGCTTCCTGGTGGTTGTCACAACCTCATAATGGAGCCCTATTTACTCGACAGTCCCCCTCAGTCCAATCCAAGTTGATTTAAAATCCACATCTAATAATGATGTGGTGGATGCATGCAGGTATGTAAGCGAGTAGTAAGTAGTGTTTTCTGCAACTTAAGTAATATTAACAATGCACATTTAGGTCTGGTTCATAGTATTGCAAATTCAGATTTGATTTGAGTCGCAAACAATCGCATGACAAAGGAAATCACATTGTTTTCATTTCAATGGTGCCCGTTTACATGAATGTAACATGATTTTTAAAAAGAGTCCTGTACCACTTTGGTGCGATTCTAGTGTAATTTTGGCCCCATAGAATATGCACACCACATCCAAAATGCAGCCAAGTAGCAGCCAAGTTGCACTGCATAATCGCACTGAAAATTGGATCATGGTAGTGTTGCCTAGCTTTTAGTAAAAGATGCTTACTGAAAACAAAGCTTGATGTCTAAATATACTCCGATTGTTGCTTTCAAATTGCCTTTAGGAACTAAACAATAAAATCAATCTATGAAAATATTTGCTGATGTTGCTAAAGTTCACTGATTTATAGTTACTCAGTATGCTGATGGAATGCTTGAAGAAATATATTTATGACCATTTTTGTACTCCTAATCAATGGGATGCAAACAAACAGAAATTGTATTTGTATTTTTTATGTGTTTATTTTCCCTGAAATTGAAATGCAGATGTTTTCAATAGGTTTGAATGCAGAACTGTGCATTATGATCCTGCCGCTGGATTTCAGAACAAGCAGTAGAATAATAAGAGAACCTGCATATGTTTTCTCCAATTTGGTAGTTAAATAACCCAGTCTCAGATGTTCTATAAATGACTCATGATCAAGGTCAATATGGCAGCTGAATCCCCCCCAGATTTAATTTATTTAATGTATATTGAATTTTGACAGATGACAATCATTCATAAATATAAATCCTTTTTGAAACTGTATAAATAGCAGATCTCAGGCATTGACTAATGAAATGTTTTGATATGAATTTCATATTAAGGCATTTGTGCCATTGCCAACTTAAAGCAGTTGTCTACCCGTATAAAAATAAATAAATAAAAAAAAGCTGTAAGGGAAAGGCATAATGAGCTAGTATGCACCGCCTACTAGCTCATTATGAAATGCTTACCTCAGAACGAAGCTCCGATGAGTCTGCTCGGTCCCCGCAGAGGGAGCCGACATGTTCCCTCGGGGGATCCTTCCAGGTACGCGGCTCCGGCACTGTGAGTGGCCGGAGCCGCGAGACGTCACTCCTGCGCATCTTTCCGGCAGACTCTCCGGCAAGGTCCGCATGCGCCGTGACTTCAGCGGCTGCTTTGAGGGTGAATATCTCCTAAACCATGCAGGTTTAGGAGATATTCATTTTACCTACAGGTAAGCCTTATTATAGGCTTACCTGTAGGTAAATGTAAAAAAATTGGGTAGACAACGGCTTTAATGTAACAATGTCAAAGCACCAAGGAGGACCACAAAAAAAAAAAATCAAAAACAAATCACAGGGGCATGTTTATAAATCAGTGAATGTGACATTCACTGCAGGTGAATAAAAAGATACACCTGCCATGAAAAATTGGTAAATATCACATTCACTACTTCATAAGTATACCCCATATCGTTGAAAATATCCATTATAACACATTAACACAATAACAACAATTTTAAATTATTCCCTAGGAACAGGGGGCATCTAAAATGCAAACCCAAAGGCTAACAATCTTGAAATCAGTGCTTTACTATTTATTATGAAAATGTGCAGGGAAGTGTAGTAAGTCACGATTTGTGGAAAGGACACATAAGCCATGACCTAGGCCAGCTAAGACCCAGGACAATGGCAGTTAGCACCTTGCTTCATCATCATAATACTTTTAATTTCTGCATAAAAATGAAATGAAATCTGGTGTCTTTCAATGGTATATACTTTATACTTACTTTTATGCAGGGCTTTTTTTCTCGCAAAAAAAGGTACAGGAACTCATTCACGACCCGACCCCCCCCCTTTACACACACCCTCCATAAAATAGTGGGTGTGGTCAAATTTTACTAATAGTGAGATGGTCTTAATAGGGCCATTAAATACCAGGAGTGCATTATGTACAGAGCACAGAGTTCTGGGGGGTTACACACAGACTGCAGTGTTCGGGGTATGCTACCTAAATAGTGCAGAGTTTAGGGGTGCGCTGCATACAGAGTGCATAATTCAGCTGTCTTCCACAGTAGCTTACCTCTACACCCCCATCCACATCTCACGTTCACCCCTCTTCAGCTCTGACCTCTGCATACAACCCCCCTCTACTGCCCCCATCTTCTCCCTATCTCCTTAAAAGCTTCACTATCTTCCACCATCTTCTCCACCAGCTCCACCAGCACCCCGGGTACCTGCATCTCCCTTGTCCCCATCCCACTTAATGGGAGCCACTCAGGAGATCTGATCTGTTTGAGCTGTTGGGGAACAAGCTGTCACTTGTAAGCATAGAAGCTGGACTTTTGTGTTTTCAAGTAATAGTGGTGAGCAGGGAAAAGAGGGTCTTAGCCAGAGGTGGAGTTCCACCGAGTTCCAGCTAAAAAAAAGCCCTGCTTTTATGTATGTATGTAAGGTAATAAGAAGGGCGTGGGCATAAACATTCTCGACAATATGGCATGCCTACCAGTTTCAAGTATAAACATCCCTTTAAATGTAATTCTTATACACGGAGTGTTGGTTGACATTTTGCAGGCTTAAAGTGGAACAATAGACAACACTTTATTTTCTTTTTGGATGCAGTAAGAGCGGTTTATAACCTGTCAGTTTTTTTTTTTTTGCCATCTGTGTCCCATTTGGGAGATTTACCTTAACTTCCTGCCCTATAGCCAAAACAGGACGTGAGAGGAAATCTCTGCAAATAAGGGAATCCCTTGCCCCCTCCCCCCGGGTCACCAGAACTAATGCCTCCATTGGAAGATTTCCCCGCTATTACTTTTCTGGGGACAACCCAGAATTTGAGATTTTATTTTAGTTTCACTTCCAATGATAATGGTAAACAGGACAACTAGAGACGGTGAATATACCTAACAGGGGCACAGACAGCAGTAACAACCTAATTGGTGTTCTAGTCCAAAGCAATAAATAAAGTTTTGCCTTTATACACCCCCCAGCAATAAGCCCCCAATCCCCCCTCCCAGCACTGATTCTCTCCCCCCCCTGAATACCACCTTCCAGCACGATTCCGCTCCCTCTCCTCAAACTTCACCTCCTAGCACAAATCCCTCTCCCCTTTATCCTGACCCCAGCACAAATAGTCTCCTCCCCTATATAAAGGGGAGAAATTTTTGAGGAGGCCAGGGTGGACTTTAATGGTCCCGTATGAATGAGGATACATGATTTCATAAAAAATATAACATCTTTATTACAAATTTCATAATTAAAAAAGACATTCACAATAAAAATGTGCGTACATAGCACAAATATGACTCTTGGTATGTTATGGTCAATTAGACACTACAGTGCTTATATTTTCTATGTATTCTACATGTTTTGTGGGGAAGTACAGCTTCTTCAGGAGTCTTTTGAATATAGAAGTACATGTAGACACAGACCCAGAATGCTTGTTTTATACTAAGAGTAAAGAGAAAACATATTAGAACACAATAATATGGTAACTGGTATAGTCAATTGTTGGGCATCTATGTTAATTTTTCATCTTCCAGTACTGGATGTGTGTATATATATCCTATCAAGATTAATCGACTTCACAAGAGGTTTTGATTGTTGGCTACATACACCCAATCGGTTTGGTATGTAGCTTTTGTCCTCATTTCCCCTACCCTAGTCCCCCCCTCCCTTGCCTTTTTCCCTTCCCCTCCCTCCTCTTTCTCCCTATTTCCCTCCCCTTCCCTTCACTTCCCTTCTTCCTTGGCTTTTTTGGCCCTTTACCTTTTTTCTCAGTATAAATATTAATATACCCCTTTTTTTGTTAATTTCTAAACCAGCACATTTGAATGGGATTCTGTGATCCACACACTGCGCTCCTCCATGCCTGCCGGGGCTGACCTCTTGTATGGGCCGCATGTCCTTTCGTTTGCATCATGGATAAGGGGGTCTGCGGGGGCTCCTGGCACTTGGGAATCAGTGTTAGAGTATATACATCTGTTTTATTCAGCTCTTGGTAATATGTTTGTGTTACCATGGCATTGTTACCATATTACTGTGTTCTAATATATGTTTTCTCTTTACTTTTAGTATAAAACAAGCTTTCTGGCTCTGTGTCTACATGTACTTCTCTATTCAAAAGATTCCTGAAGAAGCGGTATTTCCCTGCGAAACATGTAGAGTATATAGAAAGTATAAGTACTGTAGTGCCTAAAACACTCTTTCGACTGCTTCTGTATCATCACAAAATGTTTCTGGGGGTGTGGTTGCCTGTTCTCATGTATAGTTGAAACATTCTAAACATATACAATCCTTGTTATTCCATTTCTAACAAAAAATAAAAATTGAAAAAGCAAATCTAGTTTATTTACTGAATAAGCTGTACTTTTATTTCAAGCATAATACTTTTATACAGTACATCTTGTCTTCCCAGTGTAACAAAATGACTTTCAATTTGTAAAACTACTCCACACTCAATTTTTCTGAAAATTTAATTTTTTACCCGGAAAAATAGGGAAAAGTTTTTTTTTCTTCATGGCTTCACGATTCTAGTCAGGAAAATATAATTACATTCTGGTTGACCACTTTGCTGCCATTTTAACATATTGTTGGTGTTTTTCTGTATTGTATTTTATTTTATGGTTCATTGGAGGTAAGCAGTCACTGTTAGCTGCTGTCCTGTCCATTTTTGGTCCCTTTAACCCCTTGAGTTCCAGCCTGTATTATGTCTTTATTGCCAGGCCCTATTTCAGTTTGCAATGCTGTGATATTATGACTGACAGCTACTCTGCCATACAACACACAGTGTGCACAAATGAATTTAATATTATTTTTTGAGTCAATTAGAGCTGTCTCTTGATGATATTTAAAGCAGAACTTCACTCTCTCGATCAACATTGACTGTTTTTAATCCTTATGCTGCTAGCATTAGTAAATAGATAGGATATAAGTATAAAATATTCACTTGTTTATTTTACATTTATTTAGTTACTTCCTGGTTTCCAGGCCTAGGCAAATGATGTCATACATCCCAGGAGCCTTCAGGAGGGGAGGAGGCGTTTTCTCAGCTAAGCACACCATCCTGTCTGCTTGCCTGAGCTAAGATGCTATATGAATCATCTGCCCTTACTGTTTTTCAAAGTGATTTCTGAGCAAAATAAAGTATGGAGACATGGATGGATGGGTGAGTTTGCCTTGAATATTAAAATTTATTTAAATTGTGTTTTTGGTTTGTGGTGCTCAGGTGCAGTGTAGTTCCACTTTATTAACTACTGGAATTTATTTGTAGTTTTTACTATATTTTATATATATATATATATATATAAAATTTCCTGCTGCTGGCCAATTTGCACTAATGAATCCTCTGCAGTATCCTAATTCTTGTGGTAAAACCCCAGCCTCTGATGTTTGTTTCTAGTAAATTTGGGCTTAGCCTAAAGCCTCATACACACGCTGCAATTGTCGTACCGCCGCACGTCCAACTTTTCACAAAATCGGCTGTCCGTGATTTTGTCTAGCGCACTGACGGGAGTAAAGTTATCATTCCTCAAATGCGAACGTAGTGACGTGCTATGAGCGTATAAAGAGGAAGTTCAGTTTTCGTGGGTCACCCTTTGGGCCCCTTCTGCTAATTTCGTGTTTACACAACCGAACACTTCCGGGTCGTTCCTGGGTTCTGTAGACGCGTGTTTGTACTTTCAAGTTTTGTTTGTCCAACTTCTGTACAGATGAGCCGAAAATCGGACGTGGCCTTGTCAGCAGACAAAAGTTTTCTAGTCGGCTCATACAACTTTTGTTGGACGATAATGAAAAATCGGCTGTCGAATGGAACGTACTAACAGTCGGATTATCGGACGATGGGCTGTCGTACGACAATTTTAGGCCGATAATTGTACCGTGTGTACGGACCTTTACTCTTTAAAATTTCCCCACAATTTTTACATTGCTGTGTCAATTGCAGTCTTGTAGTAAAACACCAACTTGTATTATTTTTCTTAAGTAAATTTCATCTAATTCTCTCTCATGAAAACTGTCCCACTGCTGTATCATCTGCTGCCTCTAAATTTTTAATGAAATAATAGAAATTGGCCAGTAGCAGGTAGCAGGACTGTTTTGTTTCAGAGAGAACAGGGACAGCCACAGCACACTACTGACCAATTTTTATCTTCCAGTCAAAGCAGGCCTATTACCATCTGACGAAAAAGCATGTGTCTTTGCTAAAACTACCTGGAAAAAAAGCCATTTTTGAAAAGAACTGAAATTAATCAAATTGGGCCGCTGCTGCTGTATGTAAGCCAAGCTAACTCTCTTTTTTTTAAAAATCAAATAATTTTTATTATTATTAAAGTTTACATAAACAACATACATCATACAATCACACATACACATGTATAGGGATACTCTCCCTTTCCCCCTTCACTTAATATCTACCGACTCCTCCGCCCTATGTAGGATTGCTACTCTATTGTTCATATAGTTATTATTTCTATTAGTTGAAATCAAGTCTCTGATATTGCCAACCATTTTTCCCAAACCCTTTCAAACTTCTCTGGGCAGTGTTGATGTAAGTATGTATATTTTTCTCTAATTAAAATAGTATTGGACTTCCGGTTCCGGCGCCTCATGAGAGAGGAGTGAGCGCGCACAGCTCCGCTCCCTCAGGCACAAATACGGCCAATTACACCGGGAATCAGCAAAAACAAAGCACCAGGTTAGTGAGGGGAAGCTCCCAGGAATCGGATGGACAAGTTTCCGCTCGGTCAGAACCCGCCGCTCCAGGCCGCGCCATTACTCAGGGCCAGACACCAGGGTGTACAAAGATGGCCGCCGCCACGGAGCAGGCGACGGTCACAAAGGACACACAGGCCCCGGAGCCCCGCAATGCGGAGGGACCGGACGAATATGCTAAGATAGCCCAGGCTGTGGCGGCCCTCCTGCTTCCTAACATATCCCAGGTGGTAGACACAGCAGTGCAGTCAGGCATGTCACAACTGAGGAAGGAGCTGGGAGAACAGGCCCGCAGGATCTCTGCTGCAGAAGCCAGGGTATCCGATATTGACGACGAACTGTACCAGATCACAGACACGCTGGAAAAACAAGACAAAGCGTTCTCAGCAATCCAGGAAAAGCTTGAGGATCTGGAAAATCGGTCCAGAAGGAGTAACCTAAGGATCATAGGCCTCCCAGAGAACTGCCCTAACAATGCTCTTGCTCATCTCTGCTCTTCCCGCATTCCTGAGGCGCTAGGTCTGCCTGCACCTTGTACCGTGGAACGAGCCCACAGAATAGGCCCTCCAGATCCTAACCGCAAATCCCCTAGAGCTGTCATAGTCAAATATCTCAATTATGCGGACAAGCTGGAGATACTGCAGGCCTTCAGGAAAAATCGCAATCTAAGGATAGAAGGAGCAAATCTGCTAATATTTGCTGATTACTCCGCTGAAGTATCCAAGAAGCGCAAGGCCTTCCAGGCGGTCTGCTCAGAACACTCTGTAAACAGAAAATACGTTTCTCCCTAGCCTTTCCGGCAACTCTACGGATACAATCCAACGACGGCAAACAGCTTACATTCCATACCCCCAGAGAAGCAGAGGCCTTTCTTAGATCCGCACTCTCTAAACAGTCCAGCCCTTCAGCCACCCAAGGCCCTACCTCACCAAACTCCAGGGAGCAGAGGAGCCCCAGAAAGGATCCAGCGAAGCGGCTGCGTCCAAACAATAATGGAGGCGCACCCCCGACTCCATCTTGAAGTATTCCTGTTCCTTTTTAAATTTCTCTTTTATATTACAGACACTTTTCCTGGGTAAGCGTAACCTCATTATCTCATCCTTTCTGCATCATTACCTCGGAACTCTGCAAACCGGTGCTCACTCACCCACCATGAATAAGCTTATTCATAATCTGCTGAGACTTCCCCCCCACACTATCTTTAGTTGTACTATTGCCTGACGAGCGGACTAGCCGCGCGAGAGTTGATTGCTCTTGAGGAAAAAAGTGAAGTGTAGGAAGTTTGTTCTATTGTTGTTTGTACTAATGTTATTCCTTGCCTCCCACAGTGTCCTTATCCTCACCTGTTTCTATCCTTTGCGGAAAGAGGCTGCCGATGTTCAACTTAGAGAGCTCAAACCCCCTTCTCTACTAAACTGTGAGTCCTCCTTACCTATCACACCAATACACACTAGATTCCACAACAGATCTCCCCTTGTACGCATACATTCATCCGGGTAGTCACATGGAATGTTAAGGGGTTACGATCCCCTTCTAAACGAACCAAAATCCTCAGGCATCTCAAAAGCCTCCGCACAGATGTGGCCCTGCTTCAGGAGACCCACCTCGGTGCAGACGAGCTTCACCGTCTCCGAAAACTATAGGTGGGAAGTGTATATGGCTCCCCAGCGGTCGGCAGGAAAGCCGGAGTAATCATACTATTGCATAAAAAACTTCAACCAACCATTATAGAGGAGAAACACGACTCCTTAGGTCGCATAGTGACGCTACACCTCAGATTCCAATCGAAAGACATCATGATATCAAATATTTACGCACCGAACTCCCCCACCCTCTCATTCTTTCAAGAGACCACGAGATGGCTTATGAGTAAACCACATATTCCCCATCTTGTTGGAGGAGATTTCAACACGGTGTGCAATCCAGCAGAGGACAGGTCCCCGTACAAACCCCCACCGCGGAACTCCAGTACCTCAAGCCTTCCGTCCCTACTAGAACGTTTCGCCTCAGACACGAACCTAACCGATACATGGCGCTTATCCCACCCTACAGACAGGGAGTTCACTTACTATTCCCCGCCACATGGATCTTTCTCGAGAATTGACCATATCTTTGCCTCCCACTCCACACTCCACTATGTAAAGGAATCCCACATCCATGACATAGCAATCTCCGATCACAGCCCAGTCTCAGTTACACTATCGGACCTTACGGCCCCCTCATCCCCAAAGATTTGGAGATTCCCTTCATACTTAGCAGGGGACACACATCTACAAGAGATTTTACGCTTAACCTGGGAGGACTACTCTAACAATAATAGATCCCACTGTTCAAACCCAAACTTATTCTGGGATGCAGGCAAGGCGGTCCTCAGAGGC
>BLSH010343268.1:258438-281217 GCA_018402905.1 Glandirana rugosa
AGTAGGACAATTAAACGCTATAATTATGGGCTAGCCACGACTGTTGTGTCGGCGCCTGCACCCCCTTTCGAGGCCATGAATCGGGTCTACGGCTGTCCTAGGAGTTTCCATTTCCCCTTCCGCGTATTAGCGTACATTCGGCCGTGAGGTGGTCAATGTGTACCAGGAGCTCGGCCTTAAAACCTGCCATGGCATCCAGAATGGGTTTGGTAATGGCTCCGACACCCACCTCCTCAATCCCAGGATCACAGGGTTGCGCCATCGGGCTCCGCGAGCCCCCTGCTGCACTGTCCTCCATTCCTACAGCCTGACCGCCGCGTGGTGTGTGCGCGCCAGCAACTAAGATGGCGGAGGCAGGGTCCCGGCCATGCGACCGTGTGGAGGCCGCGGGCTGCTGCAGCTTGCCCTGCGCCTTCCCCTTTACCTTTGAGGATCCTGTCGGCATCTGGGCTAAGTACCGGAGCTTTCCCCCACGTCCGCGGCTGTGTTGTCAGCACCGATCGGGTATTAATATCGCAAATTAACAGGATGATCCGGGAGCTCCCTCCAGACACGTCTTGCCTGGATCACATTCGGCCACGCCCCCCTGGCCCTAGTTTTTAATGGGATTTGGAAGGGTGGCCCATACCTACCTTCTGGCCACCAGGCATACATAAAACTAATTGAAAAAAAGGGTAAAGACCCCCAAGAGCCGGGCTCCTACCGCCCCATTTCCCTCCTAAACGTGGACTCGAAGCTGCTCTCAAAAATAATAGCTTCACGCCTAGCGAAAATCCTGCCATCACTGATTCATCCGGCACAGGAAGGTTTCACCCAAGGTAGAACAGCCACATCTAACATCCGCAAAGTACTAGTGGTGCTAGATCATGCCAAACTCCATCCCTCCCAAAATCTTGCCATCGTCACCCTCGACGCCGAAAAGGCTTTTGACAATGTGAGTTTCCCCTGGCTATTCCAAACCCTCATTAAGTTTGGACTCTCTGGCCCTTTCCTACACTTTGTCAAAAGCCTCTATGAAGCCCCCCAGGCACAGGTAGTAGCAGCGGGACTCATCTCAAATCCCTTCCCCCTCCACAAAGGGACCAGACAGGGATGCCCCTTGTCCCCTCTCCTATTCAATACCACACTCGAACCACTCTCGCGACACCTGATATCTAGCGTCCCTCTTCATGGTATTACACTGGGTAAGGAGGAGCTGCGGGCAGCATTGTTTGCGGACGATATCCTAATATTCACATCTAACCCCCAATTAGATCTCCCGGTAATTATGGACACGTTTGACCTATTCCGCAAATGCTCGGGTCTTAAAATTAATTTCACCAAGAGTGAAATTTTACCCCTCCAACCAAATTATAGGGCAAAGTGGATTGCTTCTTCCCCTCTGCCCATAGCCAAAAACCACATCACATACTTGGGCGTGAACATCGGCAGAGACTCCTCTTCAATCTATACTCTTAATTACCCTCCACTAATCTCTAAAATATTAAGTCAACTGGAATCTTGGATGAACCTGCCCCTAACGCTCACCGGGAGATGCTGCTTATTTAAAATGATTAGTTTTGCAAAATTGTTATACCCCATGCAGACAATTCCAATTCTTATCAAACACGCAGATCTCCAAAAACTGGATAGAGGATTAACAGCCTTCCTTTGGCAGCGTAAAAAAACCCAGAATTGCCCTGTCCAAGTTGCGTCTCCCGAGGAGCGAGGGGGGCATGGGGCTTCCCCGTGTAAGACTATATAACTTATCCTGTGTTCTACGCAGTGGCATAGACTGGATTACTAAGGAGTCTAAATTCATGAACTTTAACATCGAAACGGCCATGGTCCACCCATATGATCTCGGCTCTATCCTTCACTGTAACCCGAATAGACTCCCACCCCACCTCAAACATAATCTCCTAGTGAAGGACACCCTGGTAGCCTGGCGAAACACAAGGAAAGCCCAACATCTTATAAGGGGAAACCCAATGTTTGCCCCCTCCACCCAACACGAGGCCTTCCGTATATGGGACTGCAATAACCTCAGAAACCTGATTGACTTGTTCGACCCAACATCTGGACAGTCTCTGCCAATCCAGAACATACTGGAACGCTATAAACTGCCTGACCACCACCAATTTCACATACACCAGCTCATAACCTTTGTACGCAAAACCTGCCCAGATCCTCAAGCCAGATTTCGGCCCTCTGTCTTGGACTCCATGATCCGCAACAAAAGCTTCCCTGTATCTCACATTTATAGAAATCTCCTTCCCTTCTTTTCAAAAACGCTGGAAACCTCTTCAGTGAAAGCCTGGACTAAGGAGCTGGGCCTGGACCACCTCCAAGACTCAGTTCTGAGTGGCCACAACAAAATCCTGAAACTGACCACTAACGAAACATGGAGAGAAATGCAACTTAAGATCATACATAGGGCGTACATCCCCTATTACACCGTCGCTTCCTCCCCCAGCTCAAGAATCTGCCCCTGGTGCAACAAGCCTAACCCGTCTCTCACGCACAGATTTTGGCAATGCCCAGAAGTATCAGATTTCTGGACCCAAGTTCAAGCACTAGTCGCGAAGGTAACACACCAAGTCATCCCCTGCCATCCGATCTTAATGTTATTTGGAGACGGCACCATTTGCCAACAGGGTTCCGTCCCTCTCAGTGCTCTGACGGACACATGGATACCCCTCTGTCTATTGGCAGCTCGCAAAGCTATCATGTCTTATTGGACCCAAATGCACCCACCCACCATTACAGAGGTACAGAGACATTTAAACATCCTTCTTTACAGGGAGCTTCTCGACTTTTGGGCCAATAAACAAGGCTCCCAAATGCGACTACACAGACGTTGGAATGCCTACATATCCACCACCTTCTCCAAACAAGCACAAGAAGGACTAGCACCTCCACACCTCTATGATTTAATCCATAAACTTAAAGACTCACCAGCCAGAGACTGCCACTCAAGCTCGCTTACTCTAATTCAACATTCTTCTTCCGGCACAACCTCCCCCATGACATCGGCAACCAGAAACCATCCATCCTGCCAATAATGCACCAGCAGCGGCCCATCCGCGCTTTCCTTATTGCTAAGAGGCAGGAAATCTTCTCTTATACATCTACGGTTAAATAGTTCATTATGTACAATAGTCACTCCCATCAGAGGAATTCTGCAATCCCACAAGCCAAGCAACCATCAGATAACAGATCATAAACCCTGAGATCAAGTTACCAATTCCAGCTACCCCTGGAAGCAGACTTGCCTCCTGCGGCCCCTCTCCTCGCCCAGCGTGGGGGAGGGGGGGGTGCCGCAAGGGGGTACATAGTCTCCCTTTTCTAACCAGGCACTTCATCTTCCATATCTAATTGATTGTCAGGGAACCCCCCACCCCTAAAACGCCCCCCCCCCTAAGGTACGGCTTGCAGGATTTCCTCTCGTTAATCCCCCCCCCCCTTTTCCCCTATATGCCTCCTCACCCTGTATACTTCTCTTACTTTTACCTTTAAACTCCATCTCCCCCCCTCTATCCAGTGTTCCCCTCCCCCCATCAAAAATGTTATTGTAATCTGGTCATGTTATAAAAATGTCCATTTATCTTCAATAAAACTTTGAAATTAAAAAAAAAAATAAATAGTATTAATTTGCAGTTTTCATTCGGCAATTGTTGGTAGATATGGAGACATCCATTTTTGAACTATAAGTTTATGTGCCTGATACAAAATACTGACGATAGGTATATAGTCATTGGACATACACAGGGAGTCATCCGCTATGCCCAGAAGACGCATGCCCGGATCTTCCATTAAATTTACCTTGAAGATGGATTTTACCATTTCAATAACATCAAGCCAAAAACTGTGTCGTTTAGGACATCTCCAAAGCATATGAATCAAATTAGCCGGGCTTTCATTGCATTTCGGGCAAAGAGATGACTCCCTGCGGCGCCAACAGTTTCTCTGGGGTATGATATGTCCTATGCAGGGCCGGATTAACATAGGGGCTATTGGAGCTGCAGCTCCAGGCCCCTTCCTTAAGATAGTCCCAGCCCAATGATGTGAGTGAGTCACTAATACAGCCCAGCCCTGCTCTGTATACAGTGTACACATGATTGATATGTAAATTGTGGCAGCATATTTAATTTGTTTTAACAAAACATTGTTAGCATTTTCATTTTATTTATTTCCATAAAAAGGCCCCACCAAAATCCTCAGCACCAGGCCCATGATGCTCTTAATCCGGCCCTGGTCCTATGTAAAATAAATAATGGAGTAAGGCTGGATTCACACCAGTCCGGTGCGAATTCCAGCTCCGTTCTCCCTGCAAAGAGAAACAATTGCTGTTCAGCGGTTCCTCTCCATTCTAAAAGGGGATCAGCTGACCTGGGAGGGGGGTGGGGGAGGTGTAGTGAGCAGGGGGAGAGATCCCTGTTCACAACAGAACACATCTGTGAATCAGATGCTTTGCCATTGAACAGAATCTCAATCTTTCATTCCAACTCAGATGTTGTTGCAGTTGTGCAGTTGTGAGGCCAAGAAATAGTTCTTTGGGTGTGGAATAGCCAGCCAGCCCCCTGCGCCATGGGTCTATGGGTAGCATTAGGGAGTTTAATTTAATACAAGAGTGCTTTTTTCTCCAGACAAGCTCTCAAAACAGGGATTCTATCTTTTTAAACCATATGGATGTAATCCAGATGGGGGAATTGTGTAATATGTAAAGTAATTGCGGTGTCCATATCATCTTTATAAGGCTCTTCCCATCACAGAGAGTGCAAGTTTACACTAACTTTTACCCTTATCTGAAAGTTTATCCAAGAGCAGCCTAACATTAAGGGAGATATAATCCTTCACTAGTTTAGAGAATACTATGCATAAGTATTTAATATTCAGTGGCGGCTGGTAAAATTTTAGGATGAGGGGGCACCAGACCCTACCCTTCCTTTTTGACCCATCCCACTTCTCATAAGCCCCACCCCTTATAGATTCCACCCATTGTGTTAGGAGTATATAGCCCAGCATTGCCAGATAGGGTATATACAGCATCACCAGATATGGGTATATACATCATCACCAAATAGGGGTATATACAGCATCACAGATAGGAGTACATACAGCACCACAGATAGGGGTATACATAGCACCAGATGGGGTATACACCGCCCCAGATAGGGGTATACATAGCACCAGATAGAGGTATACACAGCACCAGATAGGGTTATACACTGCACCAGATAGGGGTATACATAGCACCAGATAGGGGTATACACAGCACCAGATAGGGGTATACATTGCACCAGATAGGTGTATACACAGAGCTCTGGAAGTAGTTTGCATGCAGATCTGAGGGGCTTAAAGTCTGTAGAATTATGGGGGAGGGTTCCTGATGATCGAGCAGTCCCGGCAACATGAAAGAAAATGTCCAGACAGACAACACAAACCGCTCCCCTGTCTGTAAGTCCAGACACCCTCCATCCCCAGTCAGCCTGCACCTACCTTTCTTACAATGTCGGCCGGCCAGCAGTCTAATCGGACGGACCTGAAGGCAGCGAGGAGGATGGGAAACACACTCAGAGGCCTGCTGCATCTGCGTGCTAGCTCACTCAGTGTCCCAGCAGGTCCGCCACAGTCCCACCCCTGCCCACCACGCCGTGACCAATGAAACGGTCACTGCTTAGGAGGACAGTGGACAGAGCCAATCAGTGTGAGGGTGTGCACCTCGCTGGCGCACATACTATCACTTACAACACTGACCAATGAGCTGAATGGATTACAGTCAGCAGGTACTAAGGGGAAAAAAAAGATCCCGTACAACTATAATCCTGCGCTTACCTGGCAGTGACGCACAGGAGTAGGACCACTTTTTTTCCTCATGACCAGCGGTGGGGCGGCGCCCGTGTGCACTCTATTAACAAGCCGCCACTGTTAATATTATGACTAATTTTGATTTGGGAGGTTGTGTCCGACCGGGATAGCTGGGGCTTATCCAATGGTAGCAATACGGATTTGCTCCAATTAATTTGGAAGCCTGAAAATTTCCCAAATCTTGAGATGAGATGCATAAGGTTTGTCAGAGACTCAGATGTATCCCCAAGAAATATAAGAGCATCATCCACATATAATGCGATTTTCTCTTCTGCTTTGTTACTCTGGACAATGGGAATGAAGAATACAGGATATTATTAATTCTTAGTTTTGCCTCAGGTTTATCATATAGTAGACATATCCATGCTATATACCTGAGGCCTATGCCAAAGGCCGAAAGTACTGCCCATAAATATTCCCATTTGATTCTATTGAAAACCTTATGGGCGTCTAGGGAGAATATGGCCCTTGCCCCCATATTATCCGTAGTTGAAAATTCAAAAATAATCGTTGAATATTTGTAGCTGTCAACCTGGTTGGAATAAAACCTGATTGATCGTCATGAATTAATAATGCCATATATATGGAGAGTCTATTTGCCAAAGCCTTGGCTAGGATCTTAACATAAGAAGAGAGATAGGGCGATAAGACTCTGGTTTTAATGGGTCCTTGCCTTGTTTTGGGATTACTATTATTGTAGCTTCTCATGGAATCTGGAAGTTTTTGGATTTCAAAGCTTTTATTAGTGTTTCTATGCATTAAGATAAAAAAAACCTTCTGTGTATATCAGCCTCCCCTAATACTTACCCTGAGCCCCTTCTCTCTCCAGCAATGTCCATGATCCCCTCAGCCATCCAGAACACTCCTCCTGATTGACTGAGACACAGCAGCGGTGCCATTAACTCCCACGGTTGTCAATCAAAGTCAGTTAACCAATCAGGAGAGAGAGGGGGCGGGGCCGGGTCAGGGCTCCATGTCGGAATGGATACATGGAGCTCTGACTCAGCCCGGGTGCCCCCTGTAGCAAGTTGCTGGCAGAGTGGCACTCGATGGGAGGAGGGGCCAGGAGAGCAGAAGAGGGACCCGAGAATAGGAGGATCCGGGTTGCTCTGTGGAAATCCAACTGCACAGAGGAGGTAAATATAAAATGTTTGTTATTAAAAAAAAACAAAAAAACTAGCCTTTACAATCACTTTAACATCAGGGAATGCTCCCCAACCAATCATCCTAAAATTAGTGAACTACAGAGATAGAGACCTTATCCTATCCACTTCACGTTTGCAAGGAAGTATTGAACACGATGGTCACAAACTTTCTTTTTTCCAGACTTTACAGTGGAGGTGCAGAAAGAGCGGGCAAAATTCTCTGATGCCAAGGGTAAATTACGCGCATTACAGATATCATACTCTATGCTATTTCCAGCCAAACTACATGTGCAGGATGGAGAGAGGGTGCAATTTTTTGAATCACCAGGAGCAGTGAACCTATGGATAGAAACAATGGAAGAATATAGACTACAAGAGAGTTATTATGACTATGACCTATCTTGACACATCCTATATCCTATTCTATGTAATTTTCTCTGGCGGTTAGCGGTTGTGTCCCGAGGGGACAGGTGTATTTTTGGTCGAGGACCCTGAGATGTCGAGGATCCTCGAGGAAGAATGGTTGACCCCATTTGCCTCCCTTTTTTTTCCTCCCCCCCCCCATATGTTTTCTTTCTCTCTCTTTCTGGCCCCCTTAATATTTTGCAAATTCTATATTATTCGCAGGAATAATGTTATTATTAACATTGCCATTATTGATGCTTTCTATGAATAACCAGAGAGGTCATAGAGCCCTCAATCTCATGCACATTAATACTTACTACAGAATGGTGGGATGATGAACAAGATTAAGCTATTATCATGGAATGTGCGTGGATTAGGAGATAAAGCTAAAAGAAATGCCGTCCTGAGTACTATAATGCAATATAATGCAAGCGTAGTATTGTTGCAGGAGACTCACTTGGATGGAGGTACTAGGGTACTTCTCCACAAAGTTAAATTTCCATTTCAATACAATGTGACTTATTCCATATATGCTTGCGGGGTTAGTATCTTGGTTGCTCCCTCGGTTGGGTTCTCCTGTAAACAATGCATCGTAGACAAGGACGGACGATACATTATGGTATTGTGTACATCGATGGACAAAATGATCCTCTTGGTAAATGTTTATATCCCTCCACCATATGATGATGAGGTAGTTAAACAAATTGCCAAGTTCATGACTCAATAGTCAGCGATACCGGTTGTAATAATGGGAGATTTTAATAACATACTTAATGAAGAGAAAGACAGACTTAACATCGCAAATAAGGTAGTGAAAAGGGTGATACACGGTTCGCTAAACAACTAGCTGAAATAGGTTTGGTAGATGTATGGAGACTTAGACACCCAAAGCTAGGAAATGCTCATGCTGTTCAAGCACTTACTAATCTTTATCTAAGATAGATCTTGCCTTAGGAAATGATAATCTCCTCCTATGGCTTGATACAGTAACATATGGTGCTAGAGGGGTCTCGGACCATTCTCCCTTAATAGTAACATTAATGTCTGGGGGTCAATCAAACCTTCCAATGTGGAAAGTTAACCCACATTGGTTCTCATTGATATCAAAAGAGACTAACATTGAATTGCGACTGATAGACTTTTTTGTGAATAATAAGGACACGGCATCCCCTCTGGTTGTATGGGATGCCATGGAAGCTTACTTAAAGCGGAGGTCCACGCTTCCCTGCAAAAATTAAACGTCAGCAGCTACACATACTGTAGCTGCTGACTTTTAATAATAGGACACTTACCCGTCCTGGAGTCCAGCGATGTCAGCACCTGCCGCGATCTTCGGATCGGGGGTCGGGTGCAGCCGCATCCATTGTGGGTAAGGGAACCCGGACGTGTAGCATTACAGCTTCACGCCGGGCACCTTACTACACATGCATGAGGCTTCGCTGTGCTCTGCTATTGGCCAGGCGGCCAGTAGCAGAGCGAGGATGGAGCTGGGCTGCTGACGTCAGCGGCTGCAGCTGCCGGCCCGAGCTCCTGGATGTGTGGAAAAGGACACCTGTCTAAAGACAGGTGTCCTCTTCCCTCTCCCCCCCGAAAGGTGCCAAATGTGACCTGAGGGGGGGAGGAATCCAATCAGAGGAAGTTTCACTTTTGGGTGGAACTCCGCTTTAAGGGGAGTGCTGATCAAAGAGATATCTAAGACCAAGAAATCCTCTGGACAATGGGAGGAAGATGTAATGCAGATAGTGAAGCAAGCTGAAGAAGATTTCACTAAACACCCAACTGAAAAGGGTAGACTTGCTTGGCAGGAGGCTCAGAAACTATACAGCAGGCTATCCCTAACTAAAGCAGAAAACAAAAGATTCTTTCAGGATCAAAAATACTATGAGGCTGGGGAACAGACAGGACATATGCTTGCAGCAATAGCTCAAGACCATGCAATGATTACATCAGTAAAAAACAAAAATGGGGAAGTAGAGCAGGTAAACCGAACCTGGGCAGATTCACACATCACTAGATAGTATATTTGATTATGGAAGTTGTGAAGTTAATTGTAATTAACTTGTAGTGTTTATATTGTGGTTAAAGAGGTTGTCAAGCCACCGCTCCCCACTGCCTAAAAAAAAACCCTGCAAGAGAAAGGCAAAATGCACTAGTATGCATCGCATACTATCTCATTATGAAATACTTACCTTGAAACAAAGCTGTTGCAGCGGTCTCGGCACACCACTGTGACCGGCGACATGCCACTTCCTGGTCCGCGGCTCCGGACGATCACAGCACAGGCTCCAGTATTGTGATTGGCAGAGCCGTGATGACGTCACTCATGCGCATGCAGTCACGGCACGATCACAGTGAAGAAACGGCATGGAGGCCGTTTCTTCACTGCGCATGTGCCGAAATGATGTCGGCATCTGCAGTACACTGCATATTGGGAGAAATGCAGGGCACCTACAGGTAAGCCTTATTATAGGCTCACCTGTTGGTTAAAGTGGTTGTCACAAGTTGACAACCACTTTAAATGGCACTACATAGACATCACATCACTCTTTCACGACCATGTCTTATAATAAACAGGTCCCACCCAGGGCCAGCTTTAATGCAGGGCAAAAGGGGAAGCTGCCTCAGGCCCAGTCATTGTTGCAGGGCCCAAAGCATTTGAGCTGCCCCTTGGGCCTACACTGCCCGCAAATAGTTTATAAGTAGATTTGGCTATCACTCAGGAGATGAGGGCGGAATTGAGTGTTGGGAGTGCCGGTGATAGGTTGGGTGTTATGTCAGCAGCCTGTGCGGTGATTGGCCAGCTCAGTAAAGTAATCCTTGTCCAGGGAAAGTGGCTATCAGTCCCAGGCACTGTCACACCGAACCCTGTCCCTCACCAAGTCCGACAAGCTGCAGTCCACCGGCCCGCCAGGTGGCCACCAGAGTTTAGTGGGTTGTGATTGGTGTTTGCCTGACATCCTCTGGGCACTATCAAGGTGAGACCGATGGGAAAGGGGGGGCAATGCAGGAGTCTATGGAGGGAGGGAAGGGGGTCCATCCTGTGTAATGATGGGGGTAGTATGGGGGGAGGGGTCCTGTGTAATGATGAAGGAGGGGGTCCTGTGTAATGTTGAGGGTAGTATAGGGGAGGAGGTGTTGCGAAATGATGGTTCTTTTTTTAGATAGTCTATACTGTATGTCTATATATGCAACTCCATGATCATTGGGGGTCCTGCTGTTCTGGTGTCATTGTCGTTCTGCTGTTCTGGTGTCTTTGTATTCTGACCACTGTACCCAAACAAGCGCTTGTTGTTCTTTGTTCTTTGGAGATGTGAGTTGTTTACTTTTAATTAATAAACAAGTTTATTACGTTTTTACACTATATGGAGCTATTTTTCCCTTCTTTTTGGGTTTTAATGGAGTATTGTATACCTGTTGAATATCTGAGGAATATGAGTACCTGACCGGTTAAGCTAAAGCTGAAAGATACATTGGTGTGTTACACCCCCTGTGAATTCAGACCCAGCTGGTATATGCCAGTTTGTGTCCACGCTATCCGGTAAGAGTCTGAACTTCTCGGTGTAGAAGAACTTTTTTGGTGGATGGTGAATGACTACTGGGTATTATACCCTCTGCTTACTCGACCCAGCGGGCATATGTCCGTCTGTGTCCAATTTTTCTGGTAAGCCTCTGTGATAACAGGTGGTAGCTTTTCCTATTGCACATTTGTCTTTTGTACGTTTCACACATTGTATTTATTTACTTATGTTTCTGTGGGAGTATTTTAGCGCTACACTGTTTGTTATAATGTAAGTCCATTGGCCTGCCTCTCCATAGGCTAACTCCTATTCAGTCTATCATGAATGCTGCTACCAGACTTATCCACCTTGCCACTCCTCTCTGCCAATCCCTACACTGGCTCCCAATCGCCCAGCAAATTAAATTCAAAATATTAACCACAACATACAAAGCCATTCACAGCTCTGCCCCAAGCTGAATCTTTCCGTAAAATATCACCCAAACCATCCTCTCCGCTCCTCTCAAGACCTCCTACTCTCAAGCTCCCTGTCTCCTCCTCCCATGCTCATCTCCAGGATTTCGCCAGAGCCTCTCCCATCCTCTGGAACTCTCTACCTCAATCCGTCCGGCTATCTCCTACTCTACAAAAATATAAAATGGTGTATTCCCCTGCGTTACAACTAGTGGGTGTGATGAAATAAATACTAATACGTGTGCCAAACAGTGATGCAATTGAACAGTATATAAAAGGGTAATATGAATTGCTGCAGTATGGGTCTGTGTTCACAGTTACGCAGTATTCTACCACTAAATAACAGCAAATACTGATAAAAAAATAAAGTGCCAGTGCAAAAAACATACAAGTTATCAGTGCTCCAATGCTTCTATAATTCCCATTCATATGGGAAAGTGCATATATCTTAATATATAAACGTAAAAGTCCATAAACAAATTATACCATGTAATGCTTCAAGTGGTAAAAAAGTGCTTCAAACTCAGTCTTCCTGTGTCTTCCTGTGCTGAATGCTCCAGTGGCTGTGCAATAACCTCCACCTTAGTGCAATCTATTCACTCACCTCCATGACGATTTAAAATCATCACAGAGGTGAGCACATAGATTGCACTAAGGTGGAGGTTATTGCACAGCCACTGGAGCATTGAGCACAGGAAGACACACACTGAGTTTGAAGCACTTTATTACTACTTATAGAATTACATGGGATTATTTGTTTATGGACTATTACATTTATATATTAAGATATATGCACTTTCCCATATGAATGTGGATTGTAGAAGCATTGGAGCACTGAGCACTTTATTTGTATATCAGTATTTGCACATCTGTTATTTAGTGGTAGAATACTGTGCGGTATATTCCACCCATTTTTCATCTCCTACTCTAGCTGCCTTCAGGCAATCCCTGAAAACTCATATTTTCAGGGAAGCCTATCACACCTCCAACTAATCTTTTACCACTTCCATCAGCTCATTTCCCACAGTTACAACCTTTTGTACCACCTGCCCCACCCTATTAGAATGTGTGCATTTCTGAGCAGGGCACTCTTAATCCTCTTGTATTTTATTGTATTGTAACTGTATTGTGTCCCTTTTATATTGTAAAGCAATGCGTAAACTGTTGGCGCTATATAAATCCTGTATAATAATAATAATATGTGTGTGTTTGTTTTTTAGCATGTTGGAGTTCAGAGTGAAATTGGATGGTTGGTCCCAAGAAAATAGGGGTTCAATCTATATTAACCACTTCCCGCCCGGCGTATAGCAAAATGATGCCCGGGCGGGTGTTCCGTTATCCTGACTGGGCGTCATATGACGTCCTCAGGATAACCCGCGATCGCACACCCGCTGCGATCAGTCTGACCCACCGAATTACCGATCAAGGTAAGACGCTTCCGGCTGATCACAGTGTAAACAGGAAGAGCTGTTTATCGGCTTTTCCTCTACTCAGGTCTGCAGACCTGAGTAGTGGAGAGCTGATTGACTGCTCTCCTGACAGGGGAGTCTGCACTGAACGTTTATCAGTGCAGCCCCCCTCAGGATCGCCACACTGGACCACCAGGGACCCCCCCCCAGGGATAACATAAGGAGGCCGCCCAGGACCACCAGGGAGACGATCAGGAGGTCATCCAGGGACCACCAGTGAGCCCACACTAGACCACCAGGTAAGGGCATACAGTGCACTGTAGGGCTGGCACTGTGCCCATATGTGATGCCTGCCAGTATCATCCCTAACAGTACTATATGTACCAGTGCCCACCAGTGCCACGTACCAGTGCCCACCAGTGCCACCTATCAGTGCCCACCTGTGCCACCTATCAGTACCCACCAGTGCCACCTATCAGTGCCCAGCAGTGCCACCTATCAGTGCCACTCAGTGCCCAGTGCCACCTATGAGTGCTCATCAGTGCCGCCTATGAGTGCCCGTTAGTGCCGCATATCCGTGCCACCTATCAGGGCCCGACAGTGCTGCTTATCAGTTCCCATCAGTGCTGCATATATGTGCCTCATCATCAGTGCCACCTTATCAGTGCCACTCTGTACTGCCTCATCAGTGCCTGTCAGTGTAGCCTCATCAGTGCCCATCAGTGTAGCCACATCAGTGCCCATCAGTGTAGCCACATCAGTGCCCATCAGTAATTGAGAATATGTACTTATATGAAATTTTGTGACAGAAACAAAGAAAAACTTTTTTTTTTTTTAATTTTCGGTCTTTTTTTTATTTGTAGCACAAAAAAAACATGCAGGGGTGATCAAATACCACCAAAAGAAAGCTCTATTTGTGGGAACAAAATGATAAAGATTTTGTTTGGGTACAGCGCCGCACGACCGCGCAATTGTCATTCAAAGTGCAACAGTGCTGAAAGCTGAAAATTGGTCTGGGCGGGAAGGGTGGTAAGTGCCTGGTATTGAAGTGGTTAAAGATGGCCTTGGTCACACCCATTATGGCCAATATTCTTTTTTAGGGAAAAAAATACCATATTTGTATGTCATTGATTGTATATATGTTGGTGTAAATGAAAAAGAAATAAGATGTAAAGAAAACAGAAACAAAACACATAAATATGTGTCCAACTCTTTGGAAGAATTGGAAAGGGATAGACCCTCTGCTTTGAATGGAAGGAGTTAAAAAAAATAGAAAGTGGAGGCAATGAGAATTCTTTAACTATTTTAAATAGAAAGCTACTTTTAAATCTGCAAACATGTAAGTGGAAGGGTTTAATGTTTTTATCTTTAAAAAGTTATAACTACACATGAATATTGAAGACGGTGTATTTCATCTGCCAATAGTGGCTGTGGTCTGAGCGGTTCTGAAGTTTTAGATTCTTTCAGTTCTGCCATGAAGTCTCATCTCCCCCTGCTGCTTTCATCCAATGGCCCTTTAAAACTTAGAACTATTTGTTCACAATTAATAAATTGCAACAGTTTGCGGCACAGAAATAACAAGTTCCGCTATATAATATGGTTTTACTTTCCCATTTTTGCAGGTTACATGCCGTAGAAAAGTACTTCCTCTAATTACTATTTTCAAAGGGATATAACATAGCATTAAAACAATTTCTAGCCCTGGCTTGTTTATCTAAGTATGTTTCAAAATTCTTACCATCTCAAATGAAGCTGTATGATGGACAAGAGATCTTAATAAATATTAGATGCCTCAGACTATCCAATATTAATTTAACTAAGGCATATTTGTATAATAGCCTAAATACCACAAGCTTGCACTGAAACTCTGAGGGCAATACATGTAATTTGCTTTTAGCTGCCTGAAAAGTCTCAAGAGATCCATGTTGTTAAGTATTGCTTAGAATGTAGACTGTAAATTAACTTTGCTTAAAGGATGATTGCTGGGATAGCACACAGAGAAATCCTCAGAGAAATAAAGCCAGAGAAATATTTTATTTTCTAGTCAGTGAATAATTAAAAGCTAATAAGAAAATGCTGGGAGAAATGCCATAGATGAGCCATTATGGTAAAATGACAACCTCCATCAGAGGCCATAGCTGAATAGCATATTCCCAGCATATCGTAGGCTATGCTGGGTAACATCCACTGAAAACATACAATATTCCAATTTTTTTTCTGTCTGTTTGTGATAATTATGTAACTGTACACTTTACAAATGATTGCTATTGAAAGCACTGGAATGCATATACTATGAAAGAACACTAACAAATTGAAGCTGAGCAGCAAGTTCTTTTTTTTCTTTGGGATAAAGATTTATGAATAAATAGAAGCTGACCATTGTATGCGCCCCTGTCAGTGGTAAATCGTTTGTCTCTATGCTCTTAGGGCTCATGCACACGCCTGTTTTCCGCGGTTAGCTGTGTTTTTATATTAACAGTTAGGGGCATTCTCCTCCATTGTCCTGCGTTTTTTGGCATCAGCGTTTTTCATTAAAAACACTCCCTATAATGCAAAAACCCTGATACAAGAAAGGAAGCTGGCACACTGGATCTGCAGTAATCAAAATTTCTTTAATCCCAAGTCGTCCATACACAGGAATAGGCTTACATGTTTCAGCAACAACTGCCTTCTTCACAGCACTGTGAACAAGGCAGGTGCTGTGAAGAAGGCAGTTGTTGCCGAAACATGTAAGCCTATTCCTGTGTATGGACAAATTGAGATTAAAGAAATTTTGATTACTGCAGTTCCAGTATGCCAGCTTCCTTTCTTATATCGTGGCGGAATTAAATTGGAAGAGGGAAGACTTCCTTAAGCCGGAGAACCTGGTAAGGTGTGCTGATTTAATGCCTGGGTCTATGACACGTTTGGTAGAGCGGTGTATCTCTTGATCTTTCTATAATGTAAAAACGCCTAAAAACATCAAACACGGCTACACGTGATTAAACGCATTTAGACGCGTTTTCTGATTTTACTGCTCCTGGAAGCACAAGCTGTGTTTTTTTTCTACTGCCCCTAAATGCGTATGCCTCAGAACTCTGCCAGTTTATGTGTGCATGGACAAATAGGCTAACATGGAGGGGCTTTTAGAGGCAGTTAAAAAAATGTCAAATGCCCCTAACAGCAGCTTTAATAACATCCTGTGTGCATGAGCCCTTAAAGCGGAGCTCCACCCAAAAGGGGAAGCTCCACTTGTTTGCTTCCTCCCCCCTCACATTTGACACCCTTCGGGGGGGTACCTTTGACTTCTGGGGGGGACCTGTCCGCAGCCGCAGGAAGGTCAGCCCCCCTCCTCCTTTTCCCGCCGCTGGGCCATTCACAGCTAAGAATTTGTAAGCTGCAATATAATAAATGTTTGCTTTAAAATGAATGGTTACAATTTATTTTGCTCTACTTACTTTGAAGTTCTATCAGATTACTGTGGGAAAATGTGGGATGTTCCAAAACTGGCCACAATAAACAAAATTCCCTTTTATTGAGAAGCCTAGATGTCTTTAGTAAATCACCCCCAGAACCCTTATTAGACAAGCCTGCTATTGTTGTCCATTGCAGGAATGGTAAAGCCACAGCTTTTTTTTGAGTTAATAAGTCACATACTTATTAAACCATAAAAGTAAGCAAACAGCATTACTCTTTGTGCAAAACCAAATGGCAATGCCACTGAAACTTTGAGAACCTTTGTATTTTTCTTTTTGTAGCTTAGCAGAGCTGCCCATATTCAACACAATTTTTGTGGCTGTAGCAGTAGTTTCTGACCCTCTGGAGCTGGGGTTGTGTACTTGCCTGGGGCTTTAACTGAAGTATTGGGCTTCTGGGCAAGTCTGGAGCCAAAGCGTAAGTACTATAAATACTCAGAAGCTAAAACTAGCAATCCTAAAGCACTGTCAACCCTGCCAGGAAGCAGAAGTTGATTAACATCAGATGGATTTGGTTTTCATGTTTTTATTCTGTGTTTTTTTCCATGTTAGTACAGGTAGCAGAGTTGAGACTACCTATGGAAACAATTGCATTCTTAGAAATTAGCATGCTTATTCAGTGAGTCCCTCTACCAAACATAACTAAAATCATCTGACAACAGTTAAATGATTGGTTACTATATATTACCTTACTTTGGATATCAATATAGGACCTTCACTACTATGCTAAATAACCTTATACATGTCATGCTTCAGAGTAAGGCTTCATGCACACAGGACGTTAAAAAAATGTCCTAAAAACGTCAGTAGCTTATCAGTGATGTTTTTCAGGTTTTTTGAGGGATTTTGCAGCAGCGTTATTGAGCGTTAATGAGCGTTATTGAGCGTTTTTTAGCGCTGGCAGTTTTTTTTTTTCAATGGATACAAAACGTCCAAAAACGTTGGTGAGTGGCGTTAGTGAGCGTTTTTGGGCGTTAGAACGTTTTTGCAGCTGAAAAACTTCTCTCAGAACCCACTGGTCTTGGGTTTTTTTTACAGCTCAAAAACATCACTGCTAAAAACAGCTGATAACAGCCTTTGTGTGCATGAACACATAGGATAACATGATGGAGGATTTAATGACTGTAGAAAAAAACCTCTGCAGCTAAAAACAGCAGCTGTAAAAACGTCAAAAAATGTCCTGTGTGCATGAGGCCTTAAGCAGCCATATTGTATAATGGACACCAAAGAGAGCAAGGGCTGGTCTTGCTAAAAAGGCTAGTAAAAAAAGGCTGATTTCCTGTCTAGATTATAAATGTCAGACACAATATGATATCAGGGAAAGTACCTTCAATGGGTACACAGACAGCATTTCAAATCTGACAAAAACTCAAAAAATAACGGCCTAAATTTAGATATAGGTTTCCTTACTCATTACTCTAAAGTATTATTACGACCCCCTCTGTGACTGTCATCCCCCCCAGTCTATAGCTCTCCGTCTGTCTTATCTCACTGACTCTGCTGTTAGCTTTATTAACATTTCCATATACATTGGTTTGTGTGTGTTTGTTTGTTTTTCTTTTTTTTTTCTTTTTCCTTTCCCTCAGAGATCATTTTTTTTTTTTTTTTTAACATTCTGCTAAAACTTTTGTGAATCAGTACTGCTTGGACCTTGAAGAAGGGGACATACCCTGAAAGCTTGTCCTGAAAAATTGTATGTTAGTGCAAATAAAAAAAGTATCACTGACAGTACTCAATTTTCTCTGTCGCAATTGCACTAATACGGCTAAAATAACCTCAAGCATGATGTAAGACTTATTCCATATAAAACTTAAAAATGTGTTTGACTCCAGTTCCATCTTAAAGTGGTAATTAAAGGAGAAGTATAGCAAAAAACTATTTTGGCTACACTTCTCCTATGGATCGCAGGAGTGAAGTTCGTTCTGTACTCCTGTCAACCGTTTTCAGAACATGAGCATATGATGAATCGGGTTTGTGGAGCAATATGACCACAATTAATTCTTGTATGTAATGCCCATGTTAAGCGTTAGGTGCAAAACGTTTTAAATTCAGAAGTCGTGATAGGTTTCTACTCATGTGGCATGGCAGGTATGAATTATGGTTAGCAGCAATGTGCTGTTCAGTATAAACATTACTTTGGTCCACAATCAAATCGTAGAGGTCTACAGTGAAAAACAGCTAAAAAAAGTTAAGATACGTTGTTAAGTTGGCTGTTTCCACCTGAACCCTGGGCTGTGAATGGGGGGATGATGGGTGCTGGGGGCAGTCAATTAGGGTTTGCAAGCACCTCTGGAAGGCTACTATGGGTTCTATGGGCCTGTGCTTGAATTCTTGGTGACTGCGGTTGAATTACACTACTAGTTCTAGCCACCTCACCAGCTTATACTGCACTGTAGGTGCTCACCACTTCACATTGTAATTCTGCAGTGCTGGTGTCTAAAAGGCCAAGATGTACTACACTTCTGGTGCTTGCCAAATCACTAAAAAGTAGAGCAGCTGTAGTACTTGCGACGTGCTGCATTTGAGCATAACTACAGTTAGGTCCATATATACAGTATCTCACAAAAGTGAGTACACCCCTCACATTTATGTAAATATTTTATTATATCTTTTCATGTGACAACACTGAAGAAATGACACTTTGCAACAATGTAAAGTAGTGAATGTACAGCTTGTATAACAGTGTAAATTTGCTGTCCCCCTCAAAATAACTCAAAACACAACCATTAATATCTAAACCGCTGGCAACAAAAGTGAGTACATCCCTAAGTGAAAATGTCCAAATTTGGTCCCAAAGTGTCAATAGTTTGTGTGGTCACCATTATTTATCAGCACTGCCTTAACACTCTTGGGATGGAATTCACCAGAGCTTCACAGGTTGCCACTGGAGTCCTCTTCCACTCCTCCATGACGACATCATGGAGCTGGTGGATGTTAGAGACCTTGTGCTCCTCCACCTTCCATTTGTGGATGCCCCACAGATGCTCAATAGGGTTTAGGTCTGGAGACATGCTTGGCCAGTCCATCACCTTTACCCTCAGCTTCTTTAGCAAGGCAGTGGTCATCTTGGAGATGTGTTTGGGGTCATTATCATATTGGAATACTACCCTGCGGCCCAGTCTCTCGAAGGGAGAGGATCATGCTCTGCTTTAGTATGTCACAGTGCATGTTGGCATTCATGGTTCCCTCAATGAACTGTAGCTCCCCAGTGCTGGCAGCACTCATGCAGTCCCAGACCATGACACTCCCTGACTGTAGGCAAGACACGCTTTGTCTTTGTACACTTCACCTGGTTGCCGCAACACACGTTTGGCACCATCTGAACCAAATAAGTTTATCTTGGTCTCATCAGACCACAGGACATGGTTCCAGTAATCCATGTCCTTAGTCTGCTTGTCTTCAGCAAACTGTTTGCAGGCTTTCTGGTGCACCATCTTTAGAAGAGGCTTCCTTGACGACAGCCATGCAGATCAATTTGATGTAGTGTGCAGTGTATGGTCTGAGCACTGACAGCCTGAACCCCCACCCCTTCAAACTTTGCAGCAATGCTGGCAGCACTCATATGTTTATTTCCCAAAGACAACCTCTAGGTATGACGCTGAGCACGTGCACTCAACTTCTTTTTTTTAATCTTTTCATTGATTTTCAAATAGCAAAAACAGTGAGAAAACATACATTGTATCTCTAGCCCTCGCAGGGGCGGACCAGCCGGCCCAATAAAAAGAAATACAACTAACAGTTAAACTACTAACCTTCAACTATCTTCTACAAAGTCCTTCATAAGAGTGTGTGTGTGTGTGTGTAGGTTATTGTGGCTGCAGGCTCCATGCCCCAAGTAGATTAAAGGACACAGTTCAGTTTCTGAGCACATAGTTCATGGTTCTTGTGCCTTATGCAGCAGTAGAGGAATCTTTAATCCAGCAGGACCATATTTTCTTGAACTTCAGAGGGCATCCTCTGTTTATGTAGGTCGCCTTGTAGAGGGATAAATTGTTGTCAACTAATTTTTTCCAAAATCCGATTGTGGCGGGTGATGTCTGTTTCCAGGTCATTGTGATTGCTTTGTGGGCATAAAACAGCAGTGTATTGATAAGAGTCCTCTTGGCCGTGACTACCACCAGCTGCTCCACCAATCCCAAAAGGCAGAATCCCGGTTCCCTTGGCACAACAATTTTGGTGGTTTGAACCAATACCTTCAACACTTCTAGCCAGTATTGTTCTATCTGTGGGCAAGTCCAGAAGATGTGGTAAAAGTCTGCCGACGGACATCCGCATCTCCAACACAACGAAGGGAGAGCTGGGGAGATTTTGTGTAGCCTAGATGGGATGTAGTATGCCCTATGGATTATTTTATATTGCACCATCTTATCTCTGGCTGATATCAAGGCTGAGAAGGGGAAATCCCGCATTTCTGACCATTCATTTTCATCTAGTTCTGGTATATCACTTTGCCATTTTTGACGGAAAGAGGATAACTCAGGGCTAGATGCTATAATTAAATAGCTATACATCTGAGAGGTGGGCTTCTCCGGGTTTGGTACTCTAAAGTTTGGCCTCTAATTCCAAGTAGGAGAGACAGACCTGTTCACCAGCAAATTGGCATCTGAATGCATGCTCCAATTGCAAATATTTGAACCGGTAATGTTCAGGTATATTGTATTTTTCCTGGAGATCACGGAAAGGGACCAATTCATGGCTGGATATAATTTGTTCCAAAGCAATAATTTTGAATTCGGCCCATGCCTGCAGATCGGGAATAGTGAAGAAGTGGGAAAGGTTAGGGTTAAGCCATAAGGGGGTATGAGGGGATAATTCTGTTGGCCGACATGGTTGTAGTGACTCCCCCACCCCCCCGGGCCTGAATAGTGGTGCGCATAGATGAAGTAAGTGAATGCAGAGTTTTTTTCCCCCTGTAAAGTAGAAATTTTAGAGCCTCTAGGGAATTAACTATTGCTGCCTCCAGCACAGTTGCTGGGTTGGTAAGGTCTGGCTGCAGCCACCAGTTAGCGGTGACCAGCTGGCAGAAAATATTTATAACAGTCTGGCATAGCCAGGCCACCCCTGTCTATTGGTCTTAGGAGGGTAAAGTGTTTATATCTGGGAGGCCTGGCGTGCCAGATAAATGATAGGAATAATTTTTTAAGGGAATCAAAAAAGGTTTGTGGGAGCCATTGTGGGGAATTCCTAAATATATAGGTAAGTTTGGGGAGCGCCTTCATCTTTAACAAATTGATATGGCCTAAGAGAGAGAGGGGAAGGTTATTCCATGCCTTCAGCTTGGTCTTGATTTCAGCAAAAACTGGGTCCATGTTGTCTCTCATGAATGCTTGGGTATGCCTAGATACGACAATTCCCAAATAAGTGAAGCTTTCCACCCACCGAAGTGGGATGTCCGCAGAAGATGAGATTTTATCTCCCTTATCCACCGGGAAAAGCAGTGATTTGTGCCAATTAACTCATAGGCCCATGAAGGTCGAGAAGGCATTCATAACCCAGAGGGCACCTTGTTGGGAGGCACCAGAATCATTCAAAAATAGGAGCAAATCATCTGCGAACTTCACAGGAGCTTTGGCTGGAGCCCCAGCAGGCGCCCGGGACAGACGGCTTCACAACTCAATATTACAAAACCTTCCATGACCAATTAGCCTCCCATTTCACCACTGCTATTAATGCCATCCTGGAGGGCCACACCCTACCCCCAGACCTTTTAAGTGCAAGCATTTCAGTCATCCCAAAAGCAGGCAAAGATCCGACTCTCTGCGCCAACTACAGACCCATTTCTCTGCTTAACTGCGATTTAAAATAGTTTACTAAAATCTTGGCAGAGAGATTGGGTTCTGTTCTCCAACGTATCATCCCCATGGATCAAGTAGGGTTTATTCAGAATAGAGAGGCCAGAGACAACAAAATTGGGACTATTAACGTTGTCATGAGAGCCAAACATTTCAACATACCCCTCATCCTGCTGTCAACAGACGTTGAAAAAGCATTTGACAGAGTGAATTGGTCATTTTTGCAGGCCGCGCTTTGTCACATAGGCATGCCAAATGCGATCCTTTCCTGGATCTCTGCCCTATATTCAACTCCTGCGGCAATGGTTAGAGTGAATGGAGCGTCTTCCAAACCCTTTGATATTGGGAATGGGACGAGACAGGGGTGCCCCCTGTCCCCGGGTCTCTTTATTCTCTCATTACAACCCCTGTTGCAACACATACGGAATAACCCAGATATTACGGGATTGGAAATGAGCACATATAATCACAAAGTCGCTGCCTATGCAGACGACCTGTTATTTTATTTAACTAACCCTCTTGTTTCCTTGCCAGTCCTCTTGTCTGAAATCCATAGATATGGGAATCTCGCAGATTTTAAAGTGAATTTACAAGAATCGGAAGCTCTCAATGTCAACCTTCCCCCCCGATCCATTGCTCATCTCAGCAATAATTTCTCATTCTGATGGGCCCCTCAAGCAAATCAATATTTAGGGACCAGAATCCCTTCCAACCGTCACCTTATTTTGCAATATAACTTTCAGCCCCTACTAA
>BLSH010343268.1:288247-299277 GCA_018402905.1 Glandirana rugosa
GATCAGTGTCTTATGTATTATATTGTTTGGTATCATATCATTGATTAGAGTGAATCGTGAAATCCTATCATTATTTTTGACATCTGTTTTAATTAAGGATTATTTGTCATAAATATCCTTGTACCGAGTAGACCCAACTAACACCCGTAGGTTGGATAATGTATGGGAAGATATGAGGGTTAATCACGTTTGTGGATGGGAGAAGAGCAACTCCAGACCACAAGACGATTACTCATCTCAACTCGCTTGTGGACCTTCAAGCCCAAGACGACCAGGCAGGCTTGAAGCACTGTTTCAGGCCCAGGCCCAGGCCTGCCTTGGGCTTGCTCCGTGCGATCGTTCGGGTTCCGTCCGGACCCGGACCCGGACTTTGTCACGAAGTTCGGACGGACCAGCAGAACCCGAACTTCCAGGTGTTCGCTCAACTCTACTCATTAGCAGAACACCAGACCTCAACGAGAAGAGGGTAGGTGTTTGCACTAATTGGGAGTATAGAAGGGTATGTAATAGGTTGGATGCCCACAATCAACCCAGATGAGCCATGTTCCTATAAATACTGTTTATTAGGAATTAATTTTGTCTACAGTTTTTATTACTATCCTAAAGTGCTAAGTGAGATTAGTTACTATACTATGGTTTGTTATATTATGTATTCTGTGACTAGTGCATCAATCTCCAGTATGTTACAATAGACATTCTTTTTTTGGGATATTTCCTTTTTGTCAAAACTGTTTTATGCTGCATATCCATAAATAAAGATTTTTTTTTAAAAAACTCACGTTCCAGGACACTAGAGATAAGGTTTCCATGTCCTTGCTAGCCATAACATAAGAGTGTGGGGATAAAGCCCTTAGTAAGGACGTTCTTTAAACAGGGTAAACTAAAACTCACGAGCGGCAGAGCCCAGCCAAAGCCATCATTTGTTAGCATACCGTGTAGCACACACGTAATTTTAAAAACATAAAGTGAAAAGTAAATAGTAGCAGTAGTAATCAGTAAGGTACAAACATATAAAATTGTAGACAGACCCCATTTCTTTATATGAATAAAGTGCAGCGCTGTAAGCTTTAATTTTTCAGAACAATCTGCACCCGGTACAGAATCCCTGCATAGATCATAGGCCATGAAGCAGCCATCACTTCGGTCCAATGGGCTTTGTCCCAGTCTGATATACCCTTAACGGTAATTGAATTTTTGATTGATAGTTTAAAATTTTGTTTAACTAGGAATTACTTTTGGTACAACAATCAATTTTATTTACAGTCAAGAGGCGTAGCAATGGGGGCTCGCTTCGCTCCCAGTGTAGCGAATATTTTCATGGCCCACTGGGAGGATGAAGCAGTCTTCATGAACAGGCCAGTGGAGCTGCTATGCTATAGGCGATTTATTGGCGATATAATACTGATTTGGGAGGGTGAGTACCAGGGGTTGGAAGAATTCATGCAGACCCTTAACTCTAACACCAGAAATATCACCCTGTCCTGGAATGTGAGTCAAGAACGTATTACCTTCTTGGATTTAGAAATATCTAGGGATAATGATCATTTCAGTTTGGTAAACCATGGCAAGCGAACGGATCGGAATGCGTATATACCCCTGGGGAGTTGTCATCACCAGAAATGGTTAAACAATATCCCTAGGGGGCAGTTTATCCGACTGAGGTGCAATTGTTCAAAAGAGGCTGACTTTACCGTACAAGCAAATGAGCTTTCCATGAGGTTCCAACAGAAAGGCTATAACAGAGACTCTCTGGACCAAGAAATTAGCAGGGTGGGAGCTATGGATAGAAACAAGCTTGTAGCCAATACGGAAAGGATAAATAGGGATGATGGTCAGCAGTTCAAATTAATCTTCGATTATAATTTGCAATATAAAAAATTGGAAAGAATAATCCAGCAGAACTGGTCCATCCTGAAACTGGATAAAGTACTAGGCCCACTCCTTCCAGAGAATCCCCAGTTCATTTATAGAAGAGCCTCCACGTTGCGGGACAGGATAGCCCCGGGGGTTATTGACCCTCCTAAACAGGTGGAAAATAGACTCTTTTAATTTTTAAAAGGATTCTGTGCATGTGGGCGGTGTAAGGCATGCAGAAGTTGCAAATTTAACATTAAAAAACAAAAAACTTTTTTAGCCACGGCCACAGGGAGAGAGCATGAAATACGTCAGCTTATCACTTGCCAAACTATTGGAGTGGTTTACATGCTCGAAAGTAGCTGTGGCCTTCAATATATTGGACGCACCTCTCGCCCCCTGCATGTACGATTGAGAGAACATGTGAACAATATTCGTAAAGGGTTTAAAGATCACAACCTATCATTGCACTTTAGAAAATATCATAATAGGGACCCCAGTGCACTGAAATTCTGGGGGATAGAACATGTGGTGAAACATTGGAGAGGGGGTAATTACATTAGGCAACTGAGCAGAAGGGAATCCTTTTGGATACACCAAGCTACAGTATTAGCCCCCAATGGGTTAACATTGAGTTTGATCTCAATTGTTTCATCTCTGATCGTTAAGGTATATATATATATACATTCTCTGATTTTCTGATGATAAAAAGTACTTATTATATCTGTATAAACAGTTAGAGTTGGATTGATAGTTGGTTTGATTTACTCTGACCTTAATCTTCTAACTGTGTATTATGCATGCGGAGTAAATATAACATAGTGGATGTAAACATGATATCATATATGTTACATTTATTGGGGACAGCGATGGACGCGGTAGTGTTTTTATATTTATTATTTGTCATGTTTATTATGCCAGTTTTTTGAGCATGAATCTGTTCTTATTTATTTTAATAAATGCACCCTTATTAGCCAGTATTATGGTGAGGGGTGTTTCAAATTAGTTTTATGTATAAAACCTGTTTTTTCAGGTTTTGGGCGGCTTTGACAGGGAAGCCGCCCAATGAAGTCAATACTAACAGGAGGTGCTGGAGGGTGAAAGTAGTTCTGATTGGTTCGTTAAGCGGTCATGTGTACGCGATGGTCCTTTATATGCGGGTAGGAACGTCGCTTCCTTATCCGCCAAAGAAGTTCCGGTCTGTGGAACGCAACGCGTCCGGAAGAGGAAGTGACGTCGCCCGCGGCCATCGCTGTCTCCAGAATTTTACGATTGCTTGTGTATACATGCTGATTGCTGAGCACTGGGCAGCAGTGCTCTCCTTGTGAGTACCTTTCTTAATTTTTAATAAAGCCAGTATTTTAAATAGAGAGCACTAGATGTGGTTTCTCTTCTGCTTCTATGTCATCTTGGATTGATTCGTGGTTGGCGAGTCTCACTGGATTAGTGATAACACCTTGATATTCACCTGACTGGATCTGAGTCCATTCTGAGTCCATTGTTTGTGACAAACATGCAAGATATGGCTCCTGTAATAAGAGCCTGATATGGAAGGTGAGCGGCTAGTGTGATTGGTGAAGGTGGAGTGGCACTGAAGCACTATTATAACTTCTATGCACGGATTCACTACCGTGTGCTGATTGTTCTGAAAACTTAAAGCTTACAGCGCTGCACTTTATTAATATATGGACACCTTTAGAGGATTTTGATAGATTACCTTCAGTGTACAGCAGCTCTCTTTTTTCATTTACTAACTGTGCTGTTTGAATTTTACATATTGAGACCCCATTTCTTCTTACCATAACTTCCTACCCTTGCACCTAACGTATGAACCACACCTAGGTTAACTCCAGGTGCAGGGTCCATACCCTGAAATTTAACCCAATGCATGTTATTCTTGACTCAAAGAAGAATGTCCTATGCCAGAAGAAAAAGAAAAAAAAAAACAGAAAAAAAAATATGGTGGGGAAAGGCTCTAAATCCCCGTAAGTCTATCCAGCCAGGTGTGGTATCACAGCACAGCAACTTACATGAGGCTGTGCAGATGATCCGCTCTTGACCGATAAGTGCGGTTTAATATGGGTATTAAGGCTGGAAAGGATTTGCAGAACATTAAATTGTGATTCAGAAGTAGGTAGGAGGAGGTATCACCCTCACATAGCTGATGGAGAACAGTAGTTCGGGGAGACACCCACAGTTGCAGTTCAGAGAGAATCCAGCCAGGCATCCGCCGCCGCCGGTGTGTCGAAGTATCAAGTATTGGCTCCATCTATCACCCATAGCTTGCTGGGGTAAAGGAGACTGTAGGGAAGACCCTTCTCTCTGAGGATCTTTCTGATGTCAGGGAAAGATCAACGGCGTTGTTGCACCTCTGGGGAATAATCTGGATAAATCTGGATAAATGGATACTTTGGTATTGGCATAGGTGAGGGGTGGTGCATTTTGGGCCACTGAGAGGATCATGTCCTGGTCTTGGTAGTTCAGTAGTTTTATCAGGAAAGGTCTCGGGGGATATCTAGGTATGGGGGGTCTGGCAGGGACTCTATGAGCCCACTCTACCACAAAAGTAGCAGGGAGGTCAGTGAGGCCTAGCAGGGTGGTAAGGAAGTGCTCTGAAAACTCAGCGGTTTGGTGCCCTCTGCCTTCTCCGGAAGACCCACCACTCACAGGTTGTTTCTTCTCAACCTGTTCTCCATGTCGATGGTCTTGTTTTGTAAAGTCTGGACCTGTCCCTGAAGGATTCTGAGCTCCCTGGAGTCCTCACGCACCATGTCTTCCACCTGTGATATGCGCATCTCCGCCTCCGACAACCGAGATCTGTATTTTTCCATGTCATGTTGGATCAAACTGATTTCTATCGACATGGAGTCAGCTTTGGCAGTGTGTCCCTGAGGGAGATATTGGCAGCCATCAGGTCTGCTCAGGAGGGCTCTGGTTCTCCCATTATCGTGGGCGCCGTCTGAGTGCCCACAGTTGATCGGGCGGGAGATGGAGAAGGACTTCTTGCTGGATTTTGTTTTCCCTAACACCATAGGGGAGACCAGGAGTATGTGCATTCGTCGGAGCACTCCTCTGGCAGGGATCTTGAGTGGTTTTGTAAGAATCCGCAAGATCAGGATAGCAGAAAGGATTAAGAGAGAGCGGAGCTCAGGCACAGCACGTCTTCCTTGACTCACATCCGGCAACGCCGCCCCCCGCACTCAACTTCTTTAGTCGACCATGGCGAGGCCTGTTCTGAGTGGAACGTGTCCTGTTAAACTGATGTATGGTGTTGGCCACTGTACTGCAGCTCAGTTTCAGGGTCTTGGCAATCTTCTTATAGCCTAGGCCATCTTTATGTAGAGCAACAATTCTTTTTGTCAGATCCTCAGAGGGTTCTTTGCCATGAGGTGCCATGTTGAACTTCCAGTGACCAGTATGAGAGAGTGAGAGAGATAACACCAAATTTAACACACCTGCTTCACATCGACACCTGAGACCTTTTAACACTAACGAGTCACATGACACCGGGGAGGGAAAATTGCTAATTGGGCCCAATTTGGACATTTTCACTTAGGGGTGTACTCACTTTTGTTGCCAGTGGTTTAGACATAAATGGCTGTGTGTTGAGGTATTTTGAGGGGACAGCAAATTTACATGGTTAACCACTTCAGCCCTGGAAGGATTTCCCACGTTAGGACCAGAGCAGTTTTTGCGATTCGGCACTGCGTCGTTTTAACTATCAATTGCACGGTCGTGTGACGTTCTACCCAAACAAAATTTGCGTCCTTTTTTCCCACAAATAGAGCTTTCTTTTGGTGGTATTTGATCGCCTCTGCGTCATAGTCTTCCTCATATTTTTGGTAAAAAAAAATTGCGATCGGCGTTTATTGATTGGTTTGCGTAAACGTTGCCGCGTTTATGGATGATGAGAATTAATTTCTGGGGTTTTTATTTTTTACTAATAATGGTGGCGATCTGCGATTTTTAGCGGTACTGCGATATTGGGTCAGACATGTCGGACCATTTTGACACTTTTTTGGGACCATTGGCATTTATACAGCGATCAGTGCTATAAAAATGCACTGATTACTGTGTAAACGCCATTGGCAGTGAATGGGTTAACCTTCAGGGGGAGATTTAGGGGTTAACTGTGTTCCCTAGGTGTGTTCTAACTGTATGGGGGCTGGGCTGCTATGGGCATAAGTGACAGGGATCAGTAGATCTCTTATGTCCCCACTGTCAGAATGGGGAACCTGCCGTGTTTACATCGGCGGTTCCCCGCTCTTTGGCTCTAGCAGCTCATCGTGGCTCGCCGGCGGACAGCGTGTCCACCCGAGCCGCGGGCACACTCCTCTGGAGTGCGGCGGGCACAAGCATGCACTGCCGGCGGGGCGCTCGCGCCCCCTAGCGGCCACTCCGCAAATCGCTGTTTATTTACGGCAATTCACGGTACACGTCCACACTGCCACAGTAAATATACTATGCGCGGTGTGGAAGTGGTTAAACAAGCTGTAAACTCACTACTTTACATTGTAGCAAAGTGTCATTTCTTCAGTGTTGTCACATGAAAAGATATAATAAATTATTAACAAAAATGTGAGGGATGTACTCCCTTTTGTGAGATAATGTATTTGGACACAGACACAATTTAGATTTTTTCAGGTATTTACCAAATTATATTCAAGCTATAGTTATATAATGGATATGGTCTGAAAGTGCACACTCTCAGGTTTAGTTTGAGGGTATGTACATCCAAATTGGAGGAAGGGTTTAGGAATTACAGCTCTTAAGAAAAGCCATCACCCATTTTTCAAGGCAATTTCATAGACAATTAAATCAAAAGCTGTTTCATGGTCATATGTGGGATACTCATTTGTTATTTCTTCATCAATTAGGCAGGTAAAAAGTCTGGAGTGGATTCTAAGTGTGGTATTTGCATTTGGAATCTATTGCTGTGAACCTACATCATGCTTTCAAAGGAGCCGCCACGCAAGTGAAACAGGCCATTGTAAGGCTTTAAAAACAAAACAAAACCATCAAAGAGATAGCAGAAACATTAGGAGTGGCCAAATCAACAGTTTGGTACATACGGAGGAAAGGAGAACACACTGGTGAGCTCAGCAACATAAAAAGGCCTGGATGTCCACGAATGACAACAGTGGTGGATGATTGCAGGATCCTCTCTATGGTAAACAAAAAAACACATTCACAACATCCAGACAAGTGAAGGACACTCGCCAGGAGGTGGCCGTATCATTGTCAAAGTCTACAATCAAGTGAAGACTTCACGAGAGCAAATACAAAGGGTTCACCATAAGGTGCAAACCATTCATAAGCCTGAAGAATAGAAAAACCTGATTAGACTTTGCCAAAAAACATCTAAAAAAGCCAGAGCAGTTCTGGAAAAGCATTCTTCGGACGGATGAAACTAAGATTAATCTGTACCAGAATGACGGGATGAAAAAAGCGTGGAGAGGGCTTGGAACAGCTCATGATCCAAAGCACACAACATCATGTAAAACATGGTGGAGGCAGTGTAATAGCATGGGCATGCATGGCTTCTAGTGGCACTGAGTCATTGGTGTTTATGGATGATGTGACAGAAGACAGAAGCAGCCGGATTAATTCTGCAGTGTTTAGAGATATACTGTCAGCCCAGATACAGCCAAATGCAGCAAAGCTGATTGGAGGGCGCTTCACAGTACAGATGGACAATAATCCAAAACATACTGCAAAAACAACCCAGGAGCTTATTATATCCATTTGTCCAATTATATTTGAGCCCCTGAAAATGGATGGACTGGGTATAAAAATGGTTGCAGTTCCTAAAATTTGTACTTGATATTTATGGTCAACCCCTTGAATTAAAGTCTGCACTTCAAATTAATTTGGATTGTTTCATTTTATTGTATACTGATGGCATACAGTATGAAAATTGTGCCTGTGTCCAAATATATATGGACCTAACTGTATGTGCTTCTAGCACTTCAGCAACATGGGGTTGGGTATGCCTTGTTTTAGTAGGGATCTCTTCACCATTGCAGAGCTAGCTGTCAGGGTGCCGCTGCTTTCTACAGGTTCATTCTCTGAGCCTGATTCTGACAGCGAGGCCTCCCCTTCACTCTCATCTGTCATGCTCAGAATACTATACACCTCCTAAGTAGTGTACCTTTCTTTGGACATTTTGGGCACCAGCTTTACAGGTACCTAGTGGCAGGCTGGACTGGGACAAAAATTTGGCCCTGGACTTCATCCAGACTGGCCCAGGGCACATCAGGGCAAAGGGCACAGCACATCAGGGTACAAAGCACAGCAGATCAGGGTACAGAGCCCAGCACATCAGGGTACAGCGCATGTCAGGGTACAGCGCACATCAGGGCACAGCGCATCAGGGCACAGCACATCAGGGTACAGGGCACATCACAGCAGGGTACAGCACATCAGAGTACGGGGCACAGCACACCAGGGTACAGGGCACATCAGGGCACAGCACATCAGGGTACAGCACATCAGAATACAGGGCACAGCACATCAGGGTACAGCACATCAGGGCACAGCACATCAGGGTACAGGGCACATCACATCAGCGTACAGCACATCAGAGTACAGGGCACAGCACATCAGAGTACAGGGCACAGCACATGAGGGTACAGGGCACATCAGGGCACAGCACATCAGGGTCACATCAGAGTACAGGGCACTGCACATCAGGGTACAGGGCACATCAGGGCACAGCACATCAGGGTACAGCACATCAGAATAAAGGGCACAGCACATCAGGGTACAGCACATCAGGGCACATGGGGCACATCAGGGCACATTATGGCACATCAGGGCACATAGGGCACATTAGGGCACATCGGGGCAAATCAGGGCACATTAGGGCACACTAGGGCACATCAGGGCACACTAGGGAACATCAGGGCACATTAGGGCACAACAGGGCGTATTAGGGCTTATTAGGGCACATAGGGCACATTAGGGCACATCAGGGCACATAGGGTACATCAGAGCACATGGGGCACATTATGGCACATCAGGGCACATAGGGCACATTAGGGCACATCGGGGCAAATCAGTGCACACTAGGGCACATCAGGGCACATTAGGGCACATTGGGGCACATTAGGGCACATTAGGGCACAAGAGGGCACATTAGGGCTTATTAGGGCACATAGGGCACATTAGGGCACATCAGGGCACATTAGGGCACATAGGGTACATAAGGGCACATTATGGCACATTAGGGCACATCAGGGCAAATAGGGCACACCAGGGCACATCAAGGCACATTAGGGCACATTAGGGCACATCAAGGCACATTAGGCACATCAGGACACATTAGGGCACATCAGGGCACATAGGACACATAGGGCACATTAGGGCACATCAGGCACAGTGTTTGCTAGCCTTTTTCTTGCAGAGTAGCGCGGGAAGCGTCTGTAATAAGTTCTCTCTCATGTCACACTGCTCCCCCGCAGCCCCGCCCCCTCCTCTCTTCTCGTCCCTCCCAGGTGATGTCATAAGCAAATTGGGATGCATGAGAAGAGAGGAGGGGGCAGGGCCGGCGGGGATCAGCGTGACATGCGAGAGAACTTATTACAGACACCTCCTAAATGCTCAATCCCGATCTACCCGTCATCTAACTGTCGTTGATTGACGGGTAGATTGCCGCGGACCCCTGTGAGCACGAAGCCGGCCTACTGAGCCATCGGCCCACCGGGAAACTCCCGGTAGTCCTGATGGCCAGTACACGCCTGCCTAGTGGTGACTATAGGAAAAAGAGCTCCTGGCTAGCAATCAGGGAATGCTTGCGTGCTAGAAATAAAATTAACTGCTAGTGCAAGCAGAGATCAGGCCTGATCTTGCTAACACTGCTATTTTGTGAACAGTGTATCAGAGGTGGCAGTGATCTGAAAAAATGTTACTGACACTGCACTTGTTGGTGGGGGGGGGGGGGGGGTGGGGGGTGAGAGCCTAAATGAAACTGCTGGCAGTGACTGGGGCTGACCCTGCTGACACTGGGTTTTTGTGATCAAGATACTGATCCATACAGACACTATAATAGTAATGGAGGTAATCAGTAACTTGTAGTGTGACTGTGATAGTGTGGCGGACAATCTGACGCTAACTGACACTGGCTGGGAGGCATGCTAACTGACACTGACATGGCTAGTGACACTAATACAGTGATCAGTGATAATACTGTACATTGAAACTGTACTAATGGCACTGGCTGGGTGACAGGAGTGATCAGGAGGGCAATCAAGGGGTTAAATGTGTGTGTAACAAGTGTATGCAAGTGTATGTGTGCTGCTTTTACTTACAGATTTGGCTGGAGTCTCTCCATGCTTTCAATTCTGAACAGTAACTGAAAGCAACGAGAAACCCAGCTAGAACAAACAGATCTCTGTGCCGTGATTGGCCACAGCCGATCAACAGGTATACAGCCAAAATGATTGGCTGTAACCTGCTGACAAACTCGTGCTGTGTCCAATCACAGCACAGGTCAGCAGGGGGCATTTGCATGGGCACTGATAAACCAGGAAGTACACTGCGATGTATGGGTACGTTGCGGTGCCTGGGAGAGTCGTCCGCCATGTACTGTTGGTTGGCAGCAAGTGGTTAAGCACCTTGTAAATGATTGTAATAAGCCATTTTAATAAGATGATTTATAGATTGGTAAAATAAAAAAGTGTTTTCAAACAGTAGGGGGGGGGGGGGGGCATTCTCTCTCCTTTCTTTCTTTTTTTCTCCTTACAATTTCTTGCTGCCATTATAAGATGCCTGGTGCTTTCCATTTGCTTTCATTTTCATTTTTACTAAACACAAGATCACAGAATGTCCCAGTGAAATGACAAATAACATTGTACAACAAATTTTAGACTCTCACGACTATAACAAAGCACTAATAGTATGCTAGTATTCATTTCCCATGCAGTGCCTGTTTTTGAATAAGCAGTGGTATTTGTCATTACCATATCAATGAACTCCGTTTAAATCATGCTAATCTGTATATTGCGAAGTAATGGGAGAGATCGGTGTTCTTTGTTTTCAAAATGTTTCGGAAACACTTTCTCATGGCCACTATAGAAGGGCCAGTTATACCAGATTTTTTTCGTGGTCCGTAGAATATTACCGTCGTTCTTTAACATTCCTCTTTTTTTCTTTCTTTCCTCTCTCTTACGGGGGGG
>BLSH010343268.1:341176-358699 GCA_018402905.1 Glandirana rugosa
AGTGGACCCGTGTATCTAAAGTGACACCTTAAAATGACGTAACTAACGTAACATCTAACAAGTACGTAACCTTATTATAGAAGTGATATAAACAAATAACATGTCAAGACCCGTGAATAACTTACGCGTGAACCCTGAACCTTATGGAATAAACCTGTAAAAATACGTGTAATCCACTAAAAAGAAAAATGTTTGTGATTATGAACGTAGAAAACATAACGTGGAATACTCCAATAAAATAAAAAAAGTATCGTGTACGTAAACTCATATGTGTAAAATATAGTCAAGTATAACAAATCATCACACAACATTAAAAATGAACTCCCATCACAACCGAACCCGAACGATTTTTGAAATGTCCGGGTCCGGGTCCGTGCCACGGACACCCTAAAGTTCGGTACGGACCCGAACGTTACAGTCCGGGTTCGCTCAACACTACCCTCAAGTAAAAATTACAACACACTACTAAACAATATGAACTGATATAAAATGTGTATACTCAAATGCATGTGCTATGAAAAAAATAAAATAACCTCATAAGGTGCAATACAAAAGATGCAAGTATTAGTGTTTGTAAAAAGAAAAATCACCTAATGTGCATAAAAATGTCCAAATAAGGTATTCCAAGTCCCAAGTGCGCATTCAATAAGTGCCCAGAACTGTACAATAAACAAATATAGTGAAGATATTATTCCAATGCATGAACAATCTACAATGCAATCAATGCAGTAAAATTCCACAGTGAAATCTATGTGCCCAGGTGAAGAAAATAAAATGTGTTCCAGAGCATTGTGACCTTCAATCACAGAGTGGTCATAACAAACGTAAAAAAATATATCAGCCAGCAGAGCTTATCCCAGGCATCCCCTGTAACTCTCCAGCATATAGGGATAACATACATGAAAGCATAATGAAAGAGGCACTCACAATACTGCCACACTATATAAAAAGCAGGTTAAAAACACTCACGTGTTAAAATCATAAAAGCATTTTACTGTGTAAAGAAAAAACAGTCCTGATTGGCAGTACTGGCATGCGTGATGCTGTTAGTGTGCCCTAACTTCACCCTACGCATTTTGCCACAATCTGACAACCTTAGAAGCTCAGGGTGCCACTGCATACGACACATGTTAAATGATCTGTAAAAGGAAGGGTAGAAATTACTTCCCTACATCACCGCAAGGCGAATTTCCAGAACAGCACCATCTTGTGGACAAAAAGTATATGGGCAGAATTGATATTTTCAAAAACAAAATACAACCAAAAGTACCTCTACAAAATCCAGTAATACAGATATGACAAGCTTAAAAAAAAACAAAAACTAAAATAAAAGGAACCCATTTTTCATAATAAACAGCACTCCTAGGTGTTCACTCCACAAGCCAGACATATTGCATAACCCCCAGAGTGAGTTCCAGTACATATACTACCCCTATAGCAATCACTTACATGCAATCCAAAATAATCATAATCATCAAAAGAATACCAATACCGGATTCAGTTTAAGCTATTATTAATGACAAGTTTCACATCCCACTCAATGTTAAGCCAACGTGGGAAAAATACCCTTATAATAAATATCCATTTTGTCTCCAAATTTGATATTTCCCTCTTCACATACCTCCCTCTCCAATGGGAACTATATCTGTCAATCCCCATGAAGAACTTGCCCGTGGGATCCTTATTGTGACAGGCAATGTAACATTTGAAGATGCTATCCCCTTTGAAGCCTCTTCTGATGTTACCTATATGTTTACCTAACCAAATGTGTAAAGTGGTGGTAGTACTTCGAACGTATTAGAAACCCCACAGACATTGTAGAAAGTATACTGCGTTCTTAGTGGTACAGGTAATAAATGATCTTCTCTCATAGGTCTACCCCCAACATATGATTGAAAAGACAATACCTTTTTAACATTGAAGGCATTTAGTTGACATAACCCACATTTTCTGCAGGGATAAAACCTTGTTAATTTTGAAAAACTGTAGGTTTAATCAGTGGTTCAACAATTTCATTTTTTTAACCTTCTAAATATGACACTAGGACTTTCACATAGGACTGCACCAATGGCTTTATTATTTTTAAGCACTGACCATTACTTCCTAAAATCCCTTTTGTGCTGGTGCTGTCCTAACTGAAAGCCATAGTATCATATTTTGAAGGGTTAATTCCATTAAGAAAAAAGTTGCTCCTAATGTTGTTCACCCACTGATTAAACCTATCATTTTTTTTATAATTTACAGGGTTTTACGTTGCCTGTCACAATAAGGACCCTACAGGCAGGTTCTTCATGGGGATTGACAGTTATAGTTCCAATTGGAGAGGGAGGTATGTAAAAAGGGAAATATCAATGTTGGAGGCAAAATGGATATAAAATGTAGGGGTCTTTTCCCCACAATGGCTTAACAATGAGTGGGATGTGAACCCACTAATATTAGTGGAAGCAGAATCCAGTATTAGTATTCTTTTGATGAATATGATTATTTTGGATTGCATATACAGTAAGTAATTGTCACCATAGGGATGGTGTGCGTACTGGTGCTCATTGAGGTGGTAATGCAATATGGGTGGATCCTGGCCTGGTTGTACTGTTACTTATGAATCATTCTTATATATAGAATATTTTTTTTATAAAATATACTGTGGTATGGAAAGTCTGAACTGTTTCTGGATATTTTGCTCATGAGAAGACCAGTGGAACATCTACTTTTATTATAATTTTCATTTGTTGTATTTTTATTACTGGTTGTTGTTTAGGCTCCTATTACCAGCATTTTATGGATTTTAGTCTAATATATCTAGCTTTGTTTGCATTTCATTTTTTAAATATGAATTCTAGTCTTATAGTTTTTGTCCACAAGATGGTGCTGTTCTGAAAACTTGCCTGGCTCTAATATTACTGAGCTTAGGCTGTTACATCTCTGTGATTTACGGGGGTCAGCTCTGTGGTGGGCAGCAGCGATCTGAACCCCTGAGGACGTCAGAATATGGTGAAACATGCAGCCAGTGCTTGCTGACGTCATTGCGCTTGTCGGTAATGCTGATCGGGACTGTTACCTCTTTACACAGATAGGCTTTTTTGGCCACGCTTTACCTATGGATCACAGGAGCGAGGTTCAGTCTGCACTCCTGTGACCTGTTTTTATCTGGCAGCGGGCTAAAGCCTGCTGCAAGCTGACATCATTTAGCTGATCCAGGCTCGGGAGGGGCTGGCTCTGGTTGGACCGCCACTGGCTCAGCCTCTCTGTGATCCACTGAGAACCTGAGCCAGCCCTTCCCACCCCCTCCACAGCCTAGCACTCCAGTGAGCGCTGGAAAGAAGAGCAGAGAGCCGCTGATTGACAGTCATGGTCCTCTACTCAGAACGGAAGGGAGAACTGAGTGATGTTTGATCTGTGATTGAGGGTCATTACACTCTGGTAAGCGTTTCATCTTCTTCACCTGGAATGTGAATTTAATTGCACTGATTGCTATGTTCATGCATTAGAATAATACTATCATTGCATTTGTGGAGTGTACAGTTCTGGGCACCTATGTATTGTGCACTTGGGACTTAGAAAATCTTATTTGGACACTTTTCATGCACAATCACTGATACTTGCATCTTTTGTATTGCACCTTATGAGATCATTTCATTTTTTTCATAGCACATACGTTTGAGTATGCACATTGTATTTTAGATCATTTTGTTTAGCAGCACTTTTTACTTGATTATGTGAAGGGTTTTATTTATTTCTACAAATTTGTATTATCCTTTTTTTTCTGTATATGAGATTTTGCACATGTTTAATGATTGTGAGAATTGTACACATCTAATATCACGAGAATTAGCGCTGCCCTCATAATTCTCTATATGTATATATTGTGTGTCACAAAGTAAGGCTAGCTGTTTTCCTCAGTTTTGATAGGCTGGAAGCATGGTTTGTTTGACAATTTCATCTCTACAGGCAGCTGCTTCCTCTGCCTGACATTCTCACCTGGTCCCAAATTAGGTAAAAAGGCTCTCTGGGCTGTAGGGTACCCATAATATGCATCAGTTTGTGGTGTTGCAGGGTCAGGATGGGACAAAATCACTGGCAACTGGCTGGAGTGTGAGAAAAACACAATAAATGTCAAATGAAAAATGACTAGTGAGTGGGAGCACTGTTATCCTGGATGGACGTCATATGATGTCCTCCAGGTGCATGCCTTGTACATGTCCTAGGGGCCATGCAGTGGCATGATCTTTCACCCACTGTGTCCACCAGACACAGCGGAAGACAGAACGCTGTACCGGGCCGGCCCTGTTACCACGTATCACATGCCAATAGTACACAATGACTTTTATTCATAGCCATTCATTGTGTACTATTTTGATGACATGGTACTGACAGGGCCAATCACAGTACCCCTATACCATGTGATAGCTGTAGCCAATCACATTCATCAAAATTATTGCTTATAACTGTGATCATTATTGTAATAAGTAATTATAGTGTAAAAAAACCTGATCACCTCCTCAAAGTGGTACAGTGCCATTATGGTGACATTGTGTTGCTCTGGTCATAGTATGTAAAAAAAAAAAAAAAAAAATTATATATTTTTTTAACATGCTGCCACCAGTTAGTGTCCCTGGGGATCAATGTTAAAAAAACTCACCATCTCCTCTGACACTGTGCCCGAAACAATGTCTCCTGGGTATATTTCCAGACCCTGATCACGATAAATGTCACCACATCTTTTTACAGGAATCTTTATTCCAGGCAAGGTTATTGATTGCTCGTAGATGGCTGGGCGCGGAGCCCCCCCCAATATTTACGAATGGAAAATTGCTGTTAATTGTGCATTACCATACAAGAAGAAAATTTATAAGCATAGGGGGTGCCCAGCCAAATACGAGAAAGTTTGGGGCACTTGGCTGGAATCAGCTTCTACATGTAATGAACCTATGGAAGACAATGTACAATTGTAATACATAAGTATGCCAAACTGTGGGTTTTTTTTTTGTTTTGTTTTTGTTTTATTATTGCAGATTCCATAGATGTGGCGGAGGGCCTGTCCCGCCTTAGCTCTCCTTGGGCTTACCAACCATTTGATGTTAATAATTACATATAACACCTGCTTGTACGCTTTCAACTTTATATGATACAATGTACACTCATAATTTCCTTGTAACTATATTTTTCTGTCCATGTTTGAAAGCAAATAAAGTTTGCGTTGTAAAAAAAAAAACTCACCATGCCTCTTACTAAATACCTCAGATGGTCTACTTTCCAAAAAGGGGTCAATTGCACTGCCCCGGCATTTTACGGCCTCAATAAAAGAAATATGCTTTCAGTACATCAGGACTGATCAATTTTCAAATATATATACCATAGTATGTGGACTCTATAACTTTCACACATACTAAATAATGTACACTAATCTGGGGTATTTTTTTTTACCAAAGAAATGTAGCAGAATACATTGTGGCCTAAATTTATTAACAAAAGCATTTATTAGCAAAATTTTATAACAGAAGCCAAGAAAAATGTTAGATCCCCCCCCCCCCCCAAAAAAAAAAAAATCTGTATTTTTTTCATTTATATAGCAAAAAAATAAGGAAACCATGTGGTAAATATCACCAAAAGAAAGCTCTCTCTGTCTAAAAAAAGGTGAAAATTCCAGTTGGGTACAGTGCTGTATGACTGAGTGATTGTCATTCAAAGTGTGATAGTGTTAAAATCTGAAAATTACCATGGGTAGGAAGGGGGTGAAAGTGTCTAATATTGAAGTGGTTAAAGAGAACTGGTTACAACTGGTCTTATGCAGGATTCTGAACATTTATTCTTCAATACTGACAACTGTGTAGGCTTGCTTTTGACAGATTTATACCAATCCTTAGCTTTATTTAGTTTATCCACAACTGACTCTAGCTGAAATGTCAAGTATCGCTGCTGCGCATGAACTGCCTGACCTTACACACTTCACACATTAACAAGATGCAAGCATTGTGTAAGGTCAGAAAGTTGACAAAAACGGAAAGACTTCCAGTGACCTTTGGCCCTCTGGCTGCCTCAACAATTGCCAGTTACCATATTTTTATTCTGACAGATTTCTTTTAAACTCCAAAATAGTTCCATAATGTCAACATGACCAACAATACCATCATTGTTGCTCTCATTGCTACTCTCATAATAGGTTGGCCTCATGAAATTAGAGGCACTCATCTGGAACATAAAGAATTTAATGTATTACAATTCCCAGATGGCATTCTCCTCACACATAATCAAATTCCTTTTCCTAATCTCCTTTGAGAGTTTGAAGTGATATCAGGATTTATATTAAATACATGTATAACATACAACAAAATCATTTTATTCCACTCTTAAAACAAATTAGATCTGACTTACACATAAGGAATACAATTATAGCATAGATGGGCTGTATACACACTAAATTACCAAAAGTATAGGGACACCTGCCTTTACACACACATGAACTTTAATGGCATCCCAGTCTTCTGCCTCGTACACACGGTGTGACTGTTGTACGACCGCATGTTCAACAATCGGCTGTTGGCGGTTGTGTCTAGCGTACTGACATGAGTCAAGTAATCGGCCGAAAAAGCCGAATGTAGTGACATGTTAGGAGTGCATAACGAGGAAGTTCAGGTGAATGTGATTTGTGAATTAGGAACACAGGTTTTACACGACCGAACACTTTCTGGATTCAGAGCATTCGTGTTTGCACTTCCATGTTTTGTTGGGCCAACTTCTGTACACACGAGTCAGTCGTACAACGGCTTGTTGGCCAACAGAAGTTTTCTAGTTTGCTTAGCCAACTTCTGTTGTACGACTGTCGAATGTCGGCTGTTGTAATTGCACGTACTAACGGTACGATTATCGTACAGCAAGCTGTTGTACGACAGTTGCACTGTGTGTACGGGCCATTGGTTCGTAGGGTTCAATATTGAGTTGGCCCACCCTTTGCGACTATAACGGCCTTGACTCATCTGGGAAGGCTGTCCACAAGGTTTAGGAGTGTGTCTATGGGAATGTTTGACCATTCTTCCAGAAGAGCATTTGTGAGGTCAGGCACTGATGTTGCAGTAGAAGGTCTGGCTCTCAGTCTCTGCTCTAATTCATCCCAAAGGTGTTCTATTGGGTTGAGGTCAGAACTCTGTGCAGTCCAGTCAAGTTCCTCCACCCCAAACTCGCTCAGCCACACTATGTTGCCAAAACTATTGGTCCACCCCTCCAAATAATTTATTGTAGGGGGGATTATGCTGTGGGATTGTTTTTCAGGGGTTGGGCTTGGCCCATTAGTTCCAGTAATAGGAACGCTTAAAGTGTCAGCATGCCAAGACATTTTGGACAATTTCATGCTCCCAACTTTGTGGGAACAGTTTGGGGATGGTCCCTTCCTGTTCCAACATAACTGCGCACCAGTGCACAAAGCAAGGTCCATAAAGGCATGGATGAGGGAGTTTGGGGTGGAGGAACTTGACTGACCTGCCCAGAGTCCTCATCTCAACCCTATAAAACACCTTTGGGATGAATTAGGAGACTGCGGAGACTATGAGCATGGCCTTCTCATCCACATCAGTCCCTGACCTCACAAATGTGCTACTGGAAGAATGGTCAAACATTCCCATAGACACTCCTAAACCTTGTGGACAGCCTTCCCAGAAGAGTTGAAGCTGTTATAGCTGTAAAGGGTGGTCCAACTCAATATTGAACCCTACAGACTAAGACTGGGATGCCATTAAATTTCATGTGCATGTAAAGGCAGGCATTCCAATACTTTTGGAAATATAGTGTATGCAGTTCAAACAATGATGCAGTTATCTATACATTAATAAATACTTAAATGTTTAAATGCAGTAACTGTTAGTACATGAATGACATTTGATAACGTCCTCCTGTAGTCCCTCTATGCAGTAGAATGTATTAAAAAAATAATTCCATTTTATATAACTTTAAGGATGTCAAGGAAAAAAACACCAATCCTTCCAATTTACATGCTTGCGAGATATCCTTTAAACTGTGTTTTTCAAGAATAGTATGGCTTCTACAGACAGAGTGACCATATGCTGGCATCACATATTTTGCAATAGATAGAACAACCTAAAGTTGTTTACTTTTACATTATTGCTTGGTGTAAATACAGCATCAGCAACATCTTAATCAGAATTATCACAATTTACCAACTAGCTTGTTTATGTTTTTTTTAATATGCCACCTCATTTTTTTAATCAGTGATAATAGGCTTCAAAAAACGATATAGGAAAGGTGCATACTCACCTGCTCTTTGCAATGATATTGCACAGAGCAAACTCTTACCTCTTGCCCCCACCTGAGCTGTCCGCTCCTCCGAGTGCCCCCTCGGCAAGCCATATGCTGAAGGGGCACCCGTGCTCCCGAGCCAATGACTCCCACTGCTCTCATGTGAAAGCCGGGAGTGAAGATAGAAGAACTGGATCGCGAGAGGAGACAGGTAAGTGTTCTCAGGCTGATGAGGGGAACAAGTGGTGAAATATTTTTACCTCTTACCACTTGCTTACTGGGCATTTAAACCCCCTTCCTGCCCAGGCCAATTTTCTGCTTTCAGCGCTGTCACACTTTCAATGACGATTGCACGGTCATGCTACACTGTACCCAAATGCAATTTTTTCACACAAATAGAGCTTGCTTTTGGTGGCATGTAATGACTGCTGTTTTTTATTTTTTTGCTAAAAAATGGAAAAAAGACCAAACATTTTGGAAAAGATTTTTTTTTTGTTTTAACCACTTCAGCCCCGGAAGGATTTCCAGCTTTAGGACCGGAGCCCTTTTTGCGATTCGGCACTGCGTCGCTTTAACTGAAAATTGCGTCCTTTTATTCCCACAAATAGAGCTTTCTTTTGGTGGTATTTGATCCCCTCTGCGTCATTTCTGATCGCCGCTATAAACAAAAGAAGAGCGACAATTTTGCAAAAAAAACCAAATTTCTTACTTTTTGCTAAAATACAAATCAAAAAAAAAATATAAAAAAACATTTTTTTCACCGTTTTTGGCCGATTTATATTCTTCCTCATATTTGCGATTAAAAAAAATCGCAATCTGCGTTTATTGATTGGTTTGCGCAAAAGTGGTCGCGTTTACGGATGATGAGAATTTATTTTTGGGGTTTTTTTTTTTTTTTTTTTACTAGTAATGGCGGCGATCTGCGATTTTTAGCGGTACTGCGATATTTCAGCGGACATGTCGGACCATTTTGACACTTTTTTGGGACCATTGGCATTTATACAGCGATCAGTGCTATAAAAATGCACTGATTACTGTGTAAATGCCATTGGCAGTGAAGGGGTTAACCTGCAGGGGGCGCTCTAAGGGTTAACTGTGTTCCCTGGGCGTGTTCTAACTGTATGGGGACTGCCCTAGCTGGGGAAGGGAAGTGGTCACAGCCTCCGTATACAGGAAGGCTGTGATCACAGCCCTTCCCCCTTCACAGAACGGAGGTCCGTGTTTACATACACGGACCTCCGTTCCTTCACTCCGGGGGGGCCATCGCGGGTAGCCGGTGGCAATCGAAGCCGCCGCACCCGCTCCCTGGCCCTCCCCGAACACAGTGAGCGTGCGGGCGTGCCCACAGTGTGCGTTATTGCAGCCGCCGTCGTATGACGGCGAATTGCGATAACGAACCACCTTGTTGCCGTCAACCTGCGGTTGGCGGTCCGCAAGTGGTTAAAAACGGGCAGTTTTTCTCCTTCATTGATGTGCGCTGATGAGGCAGCACTGGTGGGTACTGATAGGCACTGATAAGGCAGCACCGATGGGCACTGATAGGTGGCACTGGTGGGCACTGATGAGGTGGCACTGATGGGTGGCACTGATGGATGGCACTGATGGGTGGCAATGATGGGCGGCACTGAAGGGCACTGATATGTGGCACTGATGGGCACTGACTGGCACTGATGGGTGGCACTGGTAGGTGACACTGATAGGTGGCGCTGATAATGAGGCACTGATGGGCACTGGTTGGCAGCACTGATGGGCATTGATAGTTGGCACTGGTGGGCATTGATGGCTGGCACTGGTGGGCACTGGAGGGCACTGCATAGCAGCGGGTGATCACAGAGCGCGCCGTGCAAGCAGCTTGTGCACAGGAGGACGTCTATTGATGGCCTCCCGGTAATTAAGGCCTACGCTGTAGCCGTCATTCGGCTATAGCATGGGCGTGAAGTGGGCAAAGTCTTACTAAACCCACAGCAGTAAAATCAGTTTGTATATGCAGAAAAGCATGCTTCTTATACTCACTGTCGAACCTAAGGGGTTAATCCTCCACATTGTGTAAAAAGGCTGTTTGATCCTGTCTTCTCTGATCCTTCCCTTCTTCCACTGTCCGCGGATAATTTCCTGATAACACAGAGTCTATTGAGTCAGGCTGCACATGCTCAGTTTGGTGTGTATTGATAGAGAGGTTTTTTTTTTCTTGGAAGAGTACATGTGATCAGCACAAGGCCAATCAGCACTGTCCAGCCAGAGGGTCAGGGGTATTGCAGTCTCATAGGACAGTCAGAAAACTCCACCTACAAGCCTTAACCAGTTCTTGGCTGGACACTGATAGAAGTCATAAAGCTGCTATATGCTGCTGATGAGAAAAGGTATTTAGAAGTTTATATTTACCTAATTAATTGCATTTCCATGTTCTGTGTCCTGTGGGAGACCAGATATAGTGGATGCAGGGTCCTGGGTTTAGTAACACTTTAATGCAGGGAAACTTTAGAACCACTTAAAAAATATAGCTAAAGCCTTCAACTTTGTTGGCCAATAGACCAATGGAAAACAGTTGTAAATTTCTTTTTTTGTAGTAACACACTGTATTCAAAACCACATCCCCACATTTCCTAAATCCTCTCCTATCCCTGTATCCCCAATTGTGCACAAAATATACCAAGGATAGACTTCAGTTATGTTTTAGGAATACATTTGTCAGTGTCTGGACAGTATTTAAGCACTTGAATAGGCAGTAAATAAAAATAACACTGTGGTGTGGGCTTTTTTAACATATCTGTTGTGGTCTGCAGCTTCTGCGATCATCATATGAGCTGTGTTAAAATTTACAGCTATTTGGTCAACAAATGCATGAGAAAATCATGACTTTGCACCATAGATCTTGATGGGAGCAACCGCTCAATGAGGCAAGTCAGCTGTAAAAGGCACATCCTTGCGCCTTAAGGGCACTTACCGTGTTTCCCCGAAAATAAGCCTGGGTCTTATATTAATTTTGGCAACCAAAAACATAGTAGGGTTTATTTTCGAGGTAGGGCTTGCCATTTAATGTGCTGTCTTCTCTCCCCCTCTCCCTCGCTGCCTGGCAGGAATCCCCAGTATGAAGTGAAGTAAAAGTGGTTGTAAACTGCTAAAATCCTCTCTATTACAGTAGTATATAGTGAAAAATGTGTGTGTTTCTGTAATGTATTGTGTCAAATACCTTCTTATAGTGCCCGCTTCCATAGCCCGCCACGATCAGAGCATTTCAGAGGGAGGGGGGCCAAGATCCCCCGCTGACAAGCAGGAGAAGAGGAGATGAGCTGAGCGCTGTATTGGCGCTTCCATAGCCTGCAGCGATCAGAGCATTGCAGAGGGAGGGGGGGCTGAGATCCCCCCGTTGACAGGCCGGAGAAGAGGAGATCAGATGAGTGCCACTCGGCGCTTCCTTAGCCTGCCGCGATCCAAGCACTGCAGAGGGAGGAGGGCCGAGATCCCACCACTGACAGGTAGGAGAACAGGAGGAGATCAATTGAGTGCCGAGCGACACTGTACTGAAGGTATTTGACTACAGATTAGATTACAGAAACACACACAGTTTATATTATATAATACTGTAACAGAGAGGATTCTGTCAGTTTACAACCACTTTAAACTAGGGCTTATTTTTGGGGTAAGCTTATATGGCAGCCCTCCCCAAATACCACAGTTGGTCTTATTTTCAGGGTAGGTCTTATTCTCGGGGAAACACAGTAGTGGCTACTTCTTTTAAAGGTGCTGCTAAAGCTCCATTTTCTTCCTCCTCTTGAAGGGCAGATAGCAGCCACTTTATTTTACAGTGCTGCTAATGGACCATTTTCTCCCATTCTTTATCAGCCATTTTATTTCAAGGTCTGCTAATGCACCTGTAGGAATCTGCTGCCCTCTGCTGTTAGCTGCTTATATCACAGTGTTACTGTATATATAATTCTGTATGTATTAGCACTTCCTGTCTCCTGGAGGCTAACTTTAAGCCCCCAAAAGCAGCAAGGGGAGAGACAATGTTTCAGACACATGTCCTGTCCATGCTACTAAATCCAGGCCAGAAGAGACTAATATGCAAAGAAATGTTCTAATGGTTTAATGGTTCTAATGGTTTAAATGCAGCTGTCCATAACTTCTTGAGTGTGTTTCTGAATGTTTGCGACAGACAGACTATCTCTGTCCTATTATTATTTCACATGCATAGTGCCCGATAGTTATCTTTGTGTTACTATATGCATGTAGTGGTCACCTTCCAGTATATTAGTAGATGAACCTGTTTATTGCAATAGAGTTTATATGCAGCTCCTGTTATTTTGGCTAACACTGTCCCTTATGATTTGGGGTTCTATAGCTAGTTTTAGCTTAGGACCCTAGAACTCAATAACCAGCATATACTGCTAGAGCCAGGATAGTCATCCGACGGCCACTTCTAGAAGTTAAAAGTCCGGTTGCATATCAGATTAGAAACTAGGAAGTGACTAAGGGTCCATTCACACTAGGAACTGCATGTGAATCACACAGGAAGGGAATCCCCTCTGTTCACAGAGGAACTGTCTTGGGTGGAGGCCAGGGGTGTATCATTAAATTGGTGGGCCCGTGTGCAAGCCCACACTGCACCTATCATCCCCGGCTGTCATGGAGAGATCATCCATGGGTGCAGTGTGGGTCAGAGCACAGTGCCCCCCCCCACCCCATAGGGCCCGTGTTCAGTGAACACCCTGCACCCATGGATGATACACTACTGGTGGAGGCACTGCCAACATTATTATCAAACCCCCTCTTCCACGTCTAGGTTCTGTTCTCTTATAACCTACAGGTTTAAAACATTATCCCATTTGGGAAGGGTCATTTCTCATAACCCCCCCCCACCCTTATTCCTGAGCTTATATTCAGTTCAAAGATTGATTGTCTTACTGCTGTCAGACTTCCAAAAGTATTCCAAAGAAATTAGACACACCCAACATTTAAAATGGGATTACAACTAAAATTTACCAAAGCTCAATTTTTTAGGTTCGAAAATAAATGTCCCCCTTAAAAACATACATACAACTGCCACCCCTTCCCAATTAGAGTGACTTTCCTGGACATTGTTAACACAGATGTCAGTTCCTGGCCATGAAGTCAGGGAAAGTAATTCAGTAAGGGCACAGAATAGACTTTCCTGGGAATATTCCGATTTCTTTTGATGTCTGCTCTTGGTCAGAACATTTACTTTTAAAAGTTTGAAATGTAGGACAGGCTTTCTTTGAGTTTGCTTAGTAATTTAAATTCAGCTTCATCTTAACTCTTGACTTTTGTCAGACAAAAGTTTAATAAAAATCAGATAACTTTGAAATGCATGTTTTAAGGACTTATGACATATACTGATATGCCTTTACCCCTGGTAAAATATTTGTTTTTAAATTCCCTACTTGAAGGCATATTATCTGCATTTGGGGCATATGTCCATTTGCGTATGGGAGCTTTTGCAATCCCCAGCTCATAACCGCTTAGAGCCGCATCTTTAAATCTTTCTCAATGGACAACTGTATGCGGCAACACCAGGTTCTGGGAAAGGGATTACACAGGCTCTGCACGCTGTATGGCCCCTGTACAGCTGTGTGAGGAAGCCTTACTTCTTGTCCCAAAGACACAACAGGAAACTAGAGAAGATCCTCCTAAAGTAAGATCCCCTCTTGGGCTTCATTTACACTTGCAGTTGGGGGACAGTAAAAACATGTGATTAACCACTTCCACACCGCGCACAGTATATTTACTGCAGCAGTGTGGATGTGTCCCGCGAATCGCCGTAAATAAACAGTGATTTGCGGAGTGGCTGCTGGGGGGCGCGCGCGCATGCCCGCCGTACTCCAGAGGAGTGTGCCCGCGGCTCGCCGGTGGACATCGAGTCGCAAACCAATCAATAAACGCCAATTGCATTTTTTTTTTACCAAAAATATGAGGAAGAATATAAATCGGTCAAAACCGATGAAAAAAATGTTTTGTTTTTTTTTGGATTTGTATTTTAGCAAAAAGTAAGAAAAATTGTTTTTTTTTTTTGCAAAATTGTCGCTCTTTTTTTGTTTATAGCGGTGATCAGAAATGACACAGAGGGGATCAAATACCACCAAAAGAAAGCTCTATTTGTGTTTAAAAAAAGGATGCAAATTTTGTTTGGGTACAATGTCGCACGGCCGCTCAATTGTCAGTTAAAGCGACGCAGTGCCGAATCGCAAAAAGTGCTCTGGTCCTAATATGGGAAATCCTTCTGGGGCTGAAATGGTTAAGCCACTTTTTTTAACCTGCCTGACTGCTCCCCCCGTAAGATGCAATGACAGTGGACATACACATGAGTTTAGGGCCACTTTGAAGTGGACAAATGTTTACAGATATATAAATTATATATGTCCCGTGGTGTTTCAACATAGTATTTTTTTCCAAAAACCTTAGAATTAAAACAACGCCATTCAGTTTACACAGTACAAACATCTTGCTTGTAGTGTTTGATAAATGCATTCTAAAGCTACCCTATTCTGATCCATCTGACAGTAGGACCACCAGGGATTATGATTTAGAGGAAGGTTCTGCCTAGTGCCGCATGCCTAAAGCTACTGTTGCCTTTTTGGACATTGCACTAAAACATCAAACATGAAAATAAATAGGGAAGGGTCTGGGTCAGAATTGTGTAGGCAGTTTTGCATAGTTTACTGCATGCCTTTTACACTGGACAAGTCATAGGTGAGGAAAACAAGTTTAATTGGCTGTAGGTTTCCAGCTGCTTTTTTTTCATAAAAAAAAAATACAGTGCTTCCAGCAATACACATTATTGCCAGTGCCTGGAAAACGTTACATTTTATACTGTACATGGTAATCCTAGTTACCACTTTTCTAAAAGAATCTTAAATGCATAGCCTCTCATAATCTTTACTTGAAAGGTGTGGTTTTGGCATATACTTGGGAAATAGGGCGAGTAAAATACGTTTTGAACTCATTGCCATTTTTCAAAGTAAATATATTTCTAAAGGTGCTAGTGATATGAGATTTTCACCACATGTCTGTAACAATCCATGCAATCCATACATACAAAGAAACAAAAACAAATATGTTTAGAAATTAAGTTATGTGTAATAAAATGGAATGACATGGGGAAAAAGTATTGAACACGTTACCTTAAATGTATTTAATATTTTGTACAAAATCCTGTGATGGTAATGACCGCTTCAAGATACCTCCAGTATGGAGAAACTAGCCGTAGCATTGCTCAGGTGTGATTTTGGCCCATTCTTCCACACAGTCTTCAAATCTTGAAGGTTCCGTGGACCTCTTCTATAATTCGTATCTTTAGTTCTTTTCATAGATTTTCTATTGGATTCAAGTCAGGTGATTGGCTGGGCCATTTTAGTTGCTTTTCTTTCTTTGAAACCTATTGAGAGTTTCCTTGGCTTTGGGTTTGGGATTATTGTCTTGCTGAAATGTCCACCCTTGTTTTATCTTCATCATCCTGGTAGATGGCAGCAGATTTTTATCAAGGATGTCTTGGTACATTTTTCCATTCATCCTTCCTTCTACGACATGAAGTTTGCCAGTACGGTATGCTGAAAAACAGCCCCACACCATAATGTTTCCACCTCCAAACATCGCTGTTGGTATGGGGGTGTTTTTGGATTGATGTGCAGTGCCATTTGACCTCCAAACATGGTGTGTATTATGGCATCCAAAGAGTTCAATTTTGTTCTCATGTGACCAGACTATATTCTCCCAGTATTTCACAGGCTTGTCTAAATGTTGTGCAGCAACCTTTAAATGGGCTTCTACATGCTTTTTCTTCAGCAATGTGGTCTTGCGTGGTGAGCAGGCATACAGGCCATGGAGGTTGAGTGCATCACTCATTGTGTTCTTTGAAACAATTGTACCTGATAATTCTAGGTCTTTCCACAAGTGATTCTTGGCTCTTGGAAAACTCGTGTTAATTATTTTCACTCCTCTGTCAGAAATCTTGCGAGACGCACCTGGTTGTGGCCAGTTTATGGTGATATGATGTTCTTTCCATTTCTGGATTATGGCCCCAACAGTGCTCACTGGAACATTCAGAAGTTTAGAAATCCTTCTGTAAACATTGCCATCAGTATGTTTTGCAACAATAAGGTTGTGAAGGTCTTATGAGAGCTCTTTGCTTTTACCCATCATGAGATGCTTCTTGTGTGACACCTTTTTATAGGCCATTATTATTATTCAACAGTTTAGGCAGCGCTTTACAATAATATGCCATCAGTTGAGACTGAACCAGCTGATATTAATTTGCACTGACAAGGGGCAGGATTTCTTTCTTATTACTGATAGATTTCAGCTGGTGTCTTGACTTTCCATGCCTTTTTGCGCCTCCCTTTCTTCATGTGTTCAATACTTTTTCCCTATGTCATTCCATTTTATTACACATAACTTAATTTCTGAACTTATTTGTTTTGGATTCTTTGTATGTATGGATTGCTACTGACATGTGGTGAACATTTCAAGTCAATAGCACCTTTATAAATATATTTACCTAGAAATAGGGTGGCGTGCACAATACTTATTTTACCCACTGTATGTCCTTTATGCTCATTGTTAAGACTGGAAAAATGGAGAAGCAATTTTAAAGCAACCCCACGAAAAATAATTGGATTTTTGTACTCACATTGTTTATCAAGGCACACACGATTCAGATATATATGGTTTATACCTTCACCTTCAGGGGGATTTTGATACTAGCAAACCCCTCAAAGAACTCCAAGAAAACGGAAAATTGTATACTTACCTGACGGTAATTTTCCTTTCCTGATGCAAAGCACGACAGCATATACGTATGGGCTGGCTCCGCCCCCACGCCCAGTTCCAGGATCCGGTTACACTATAAAGTCAAACACCTCCCACCAGGCCTCATTCTCGTAACTTATTATCACTGCGAAGCCTTTAGGGAGGGACCTATATGCTGTCGTGCTTTGCATCAGGAAAGGAAAATTACCGTCAGGTAAGTATACAATTTTCCGTTTTCCTGACACAAGCACGACAGCATATACGTATGAGGTCTTAATTTCTTATTGGCGCTGTATCAGACGTAGATTGTGTACATCCTGGTAAAATTCCACCAGGGTTGTCGAAATAGATGTTCAGTGTAGTCCGTAAGTCACCCTACTTCTATTAGGAGTTAAATTTGTGAAGTCGTAAAGGGTGGGAACAGAAAAACCACTAACGATTCAGGGTATGCATATACGACAGCACGAACACAGTCCTTTTGCCTTTTAACATATGAATGGACTGCCATTAAAA
>BLSH010343268.1:362441-379040 GCA_018402905.1 Glandirana rugosa
AGCCTATATTACAACAGACCATTTTGTCCTCCTAAATATTTGATTATTTCTTAGTATGTCCTGGGTTCATCGAAGGTAAACGAACCCTCACTCCCTTCTATTTTCATGTCTCTGACGTGTCGTACCAGACTGGACCTTTACCTTGTATGTGAGTGACCGGAGAAATAATCCATGTGGACAAGTTAACGAACCATTGTTTTTAACTGTTAGTCGGTTAGTGTACCGTCGTTGAGTTACGTAAATCCGTGGTATTTTAGGAAAAGGACTGTGTTCGTGCTGTCGTATATGCATACCCGACCGAGGCGGGGGTGCGGGTCAAGGTCCTAGGCCAATGTGATATTTCAGTTTGTGGAGGGTGGTCCGGAGTAAGAGGAAAAAAAGAAGTGACGAGTCGACCAATGTGCTGGTGGGAGGTGTTTGACTTTATAGTGTAACCGGATCCTGGAACTGGGCGTGGGGGCGGAGCCAGCCCATACGTATATGCTGTCGTGCTTGTGTCAGGAAAAGGATTTTATGGTGCCTAAATGCATTGAGTTGCTGCCATGTGATTGGCTGATTGTCAATTTTTGTTACCAAGCAATTGAACAGGTGTACCTAATAAAGAGGCCAGTGAGTGTATGTTCCATTTCCAGGTCAGACCATGCTGTGCAGTCTCTGTACTTTTATCTTCCCTCACTCCCAAGCAAATGGAAGCTACTTGGGTCCTGTATGATTCTTTATTAGTTTATAAATCCTCCTGTTTTACCAGACAACATTATATCCGAGAATATATAGCTACTAATCAACATTGATAGATCTCCCTCTATCCTATGCACAGAGCACACACAAATCAATTATTGGAAGAAAACTCCATTCAAACGGCTTCTCATCATATAAAAGAAAGAATGCTGGGTCTTGTTCCATTAGAACAAGACTTCCAGTCCTGTGGTGAGTTCTAAAAAAAAGACCCTGAATCCTAAATAAAACAAAAAGTTGGAAATAGTAAGGTAGAACCTTAAAGCACTATTTAATCAAAAATGTAATATATTACAGCTTACCAATCATTAGACGTAGCGGCTGCCTTCGTTTTCTTCTTTTTTTTTTTTTTGCATTTTTTCTTTCTGTTTTTACCTGGTGATCCAGCCAGGAACACACCTTCTGTATTAGAATGCCTATGCTCTGGATGAAGGAGCAATAGAGACACCTTTGGATAGCAGCATTGTCAGTCTGGGGGAAGGGAAGTGGTAGATGCACTAGCAGATTTAAATACACTAAAAAACTGAGGCAGAAGACCAGCTAACATTTTTTAAGCAGTACAGAAACAGTTTTTTTCCTTTGGAGTAACGGCGGTACAGTGGTGTAGTGTATAGCACTTTTGCCTAGCAGCAAAAGGGTTGCTGGTTCGAATCTCAAACACGACACTACCTGCCTGGAATTTGCATGTTCTCCCTGTGCCTGTGTGGGTTTCCTCTGGGTACTCCGGTTTCCTCCCACACTCCAAAGACATGCTGGTAGGTTAATTGGATTCTGTCTACATTGGCCCTAGTATGTGTATGAATGTGAGTTAGGGACCTTAGATTGTAAGCTCCTTGAGGGTAGGGACTGATATGAATGTACAATATATATGTAAAGCGCTGCGTAAATTGACAGCGCTATATAAGTACCTGAAATAAATAAGTAATAAATAAAGGTTTTACATAAATAATTAAAAGCTGATCATTGTAAGCCTCCATCAGTTATAAATGGTTTGTCTCAACCCTCTAACTGCTACAGTACATCTGCAGAACACTTTTTTCTGTTGAAAATCAACAGACTTACTGGTCAGATCATCTAATGAAAATAAAAGAAAAAAATAAAGCCTAAAAAAGAAAACAAATGCAGCCATTATAATGGATCATGCTGAGAAACAGCCAGAGCAGGCCACACATGTTATTTGAAAAGTGACAAACATGATTGCCTATTAACTAGCAGGCTCCGAAATCTTCATCCAACTTAGAGACCCCTTAACCACTTGCCCTCCAGAAGATTTATCCCCCTTATTGATTAGGCCCTTTTTTGTGATACTGCACTGTGTTACGTTCAGGCCTCTTTCACACTTGTGCGACTTGTCCTGCGACTTGGGACTGCAAAGTCGCATGATAAGTAGTACCCCATGATTTCCAATGAGTACCATTCATATCTGTGCGACTTCACATAGTGAACTTTACATAGTCCCTGCACTACTTTGGTACGACTTTGATGCGACTTGAGGTCCTTAGACCTCAAGATAACACAGGCATCGCTTCAAGTCAGTCAAAGTTGCGGCAAAAATCGCTGTACCCAAATAAAATGTATGCCCTTTTTTTTCCCCACAAATAGTGCTTTCTTTTGGTGGTATTTGATCACCTCTGTGGTTTTTATTTTTTGCGCTATAAATAAAAAAAGAGCGCCAATTTTGAAAAAAATATATATTTTTTTTACTTTCTGATATAAAACATCAATGAAAAAATTGAAAAAAAAATCGAATTTCTTCATCAATTTAGGCAAATTTGTATTCCAAATAAGCGGTCCAAATGAAGATAGGAACACTCCGCTCAAGCTGACAGCCAAGCCCTCGTGGGTGCACACCTCGGCTCGCCACCGTGCAACATGTAGATACGAAGAAAGGGTAGGCGGCACTCCATGGATGAATTTAGCAGCTTAAATGTTTATTCATCAAATAGCCATATACAGGATAGGATTTAAAGTGATTGTCAACTTGTGACAACCACTTTAACCTACAGATAAGCCTATGATAAGGCTTACCTGAAGGTTCCCCAGCATATCTCCTAAACCTGTACGGTTCAGGAGATATGCAGTGTATTTGCTGTTTTGGCGTCATTTCGCCACATGCGCAGTGAAGAAACGTCCTCCGTGCCATTCCTCCACTGCGATCGTGCCGTGACTAGCGGCTCCGATGCGCATGCACGGGAGTGCCATCACGTGACTCCGGCCAGTCACAGAGCTGGAGATCGCAGCCCTGGAAGGAAGAGGGGCTGAAGATGGACACCGCCAGCACAGGGGACAGCACTGGACATTGCAGGCTTCGTTTGCAGGTAAGTGGCACATAATGGGCTACTATGCGATGTATAGTAGCCCATTATGCTTCTACATTACAAGGGCATGTAGAGGAAAGTAAACCTCATCTGGGTTTACTTCCTCTTTAAGCTGCTAAATTCATCCGTGGAGTGCCGCCTACCCTTTCTTCGTATCTTCCAAATAAGCGTACATTGATTGGTTTGCACAAAAGTTACAGCATGGAATATTTTCATTTATTTTTATTTTTTTACTAGTAATGGCGGGGATCAGCTGGACTGTGATATTGCAGCAGACAAATTGGACACCTAACTGACACTTTTGACACTTTTTGGGGACCAGTGACACAAATACAGTGATCAGTGCTAAAAAATATACACTGTCACTGTACTAATGACACTGGCTGGGAAGGGGTTAACATCAGGGGCACATCAAAGGGTTAACTGTGTGCCTAACCTGTGCTTGTGTACTGTGGGGGAGGTGTTTTTATTAGGGGAAGGCAAAGATCTATGCTCCTTCTTTGCAAGAAAACCGGATCAATGTCTTCCCTCCTCCTTGTTTACATAGGCAGATCGCCATTGTGCCCGTGTACTGAATAATCGGCGAGTGCCGACTAGGGTTGCCACCTTAACCCTCTAAACCAAAACTCATATGAATTACACAGGTTCTGAGGCTAATTTAATGCAGATGAGTATAATTACCACCTTAACCACTTGCCGACCGCCGATCGGAGATTGACGGCGGCAAAGTGGCGCTGTAAGGCAAAACGCCGTCATACGACGGCGGCCGCCAGATCGCGCACAGTGAGCGCGCGCGCGCCACCGGAGGCGCGCCCGCGCGCTCACTGTGTCCGGGGAGGGCCGGGGAGCGGGTGCGGCGGCTTCGATTGCCGCCGGCCACCCGCGATGCCCCCCCCCGGAGTGAAGGAGCGGAGGTCCGTGCATGTAAACACGGACCTCCGCTCTGTGTGAGGGGGAAGGGCTGTGATCACAGCCTTCCTGTACGTGAAGGCTGTGATAACTTCCCTTCCCCAGCTAGGCAAGCCCCAATACAGTAAGAACACGCCCAGGGAACATAGTTAACCCTTAGTACGCCCCCTGCAGGTTAACCCCTTCACTGCCAATGGCATTTACACAGTAATCAGTGCATTTTTATAGCACTGATCGCTGTATAAATGCCAATGGTCCCAAAAAAGTGTCAAAATGTTCCGACATGTCCGCCCCAATATTGCAGTACCGCTAAAAATCGCAGATCGCCGCCATTATTAGGAAAAAAAAATAAATAAATAAAAACCCCAAAAATGAATTCTCATCATCCGTAAACGCGACCACTTTTGCGCAAACCAATCAATAAACGCCAATTTTTTTTTATCGCAAATATGATGAAGAATATAAATCGGCCAAAAACGGTGAAAAAAAATGTTTTTTTATATTTTTTTTTTGGATTTGTATTTTAGCAAAAAGTAAGAAATTTGGGTTTTTTTGCAAAATTGTCGCTCTTCTTTTGTTTATAGCGGCGATCAGAAATGACGCAGAGGAGATCAAATACAACCAAAAGAAAGCTCTATTGGTGGGAAAAAAAGGACGCAAATTTCGTTTGGGTACAACGGCGCACGACCGCGCAATTGTCAGTTAAAGCGACGCATCGCCGAATCGCAAAAAGGGCTCTGGTCCTAAAGCTGGAAATCCTTCCGGTCCTTAAGTGGTTAATCAGTCACAGAACCTGTGTAATCAATATGTGTTATTATTGGGTTTAAAGGGATGAGGTGGCAACCCTAGTGCCGGCAGACATCGAGACTGTGGTACTCGCTGCTGGGCTCCCGCTGTGTATGAAGCACATTACTAGAGCCTGGCGCTCTAATAGGCTTCAAAAAAGGTTGGGAGAGCACTGCGCCCGGAGCCCACATAGTTGTGTGACACTAGCGAATGAATATTCGCTAGTGTCACACTGATTCTCCTCCCGGCCAATCAGGAAGTTGGTCCTGAGACGCGTTTCCCCATTGGCCGAAAGGAGAAGCAATCCTATTGGCCTAGGGCAGTGATTCTCAAACTGTGTGCCATGGCACACTAGTGTGCTGTGTGAGATTTGCAGGTGTGCCGTGGGAGTTTTGAAAAATATTTAAAATTCTAGCATTTTGAAACCTTGAACATATCGAAAAATTAAATGGTAAATCAATGTTGCAAAAGTTTAAAAAGTAACATATAAAAACGCAATTTCTGTCAGTCTGACATTCATTGGTTCCTTTTGCAACGCAAGACTTTCGAGATCTCGGGAGAACTCACTTGTTCTAATTATATTATAATAATAGAGGCCGTTCCATTCTAACTTTAATGCTTATAAATAAAGTTTGTTCATTGTTTAGCGATGGAGAAATATTTAATCATGTCTGGAACTCTGAAAGAGAAACTGTTAAATGAAAAGCAAGGAAGCAAGTGAAAGTACAAAGAAGATTACAATCGCTTCAATCTGATTTTCTCTTGAAAGCAGCCACTTCCTTCACATTACATTTAAAGTGGTAGTAAACCCTCCTATCATTTTCAGCCAAGGAAGCTGCCATCTTGGCCTCTGTTTAACCCACAACTGCCATGATGCTGCACATGTGATCAGCTATGACAGCAGCCATTGGATGGTTTGACAGTTTGGTTTAGAACACAACCAATGGGAGTGTTCCATTTCCGGCACGTGCCGGAAATGAAACTGGTTTTTAAACTGTTAAATGGATGGGTTTACTACCGCTTTATCATGGGAAGGCACAAAGGAGAATAGACCATAATAAAATACACAACACACAGTAAATTTCAATTTGTTTATTTGGAATTCTTTTGGCCACGGTGCTATTTAAGGGGTAACCTTAATTAAATTAAACAATATAATTATCTACATATATATAGCCGCGGGGCCTTTTATAGGGGGCAGAAGCGCGGGCTGGATGCCTACCAATTACAGCCAAACCGGAGCTTTTTGCTACCTGTAGCACCTGCTGCAATCACCCGAGGCAACCGGAAATGAGAGATGGGAAGGGGAGAGAAACAAGCCACTCCCCTTTGCGCCATCCCATGTGGGTCCCGCTGAGGGCTAGGGACCCAGTCATTAAATTATATATGTAAAAATAAATACGTTCTTCAGCAAAAAAATTGTTAAATCTCCTCAGGTGTGCTGTGAATTTTTTTAGATCTTTTTTGGTGCGCCGCAAGACACTGGCCTGAGGAGAGGAGGGAGGTGGAGGAAGGAGACGCACGGCCGCTGTGATGCCAAGGAGGAGATGCAGAGGAAGCCGTACCTGCATCATAGATGGGGTAAGTGTGGGATAACTAACCATCTGGCCGACCGGGGGGGGTGTACTGTGGGTGCATATTGTTTGCCAGCCCCCATAAAATTTACCACTGCTCTTAATTATCCAGTCCAAACTACTGTACTGTATATAGTAAGACATTCCCCACCGACCAACATTTTGTCACCTAGATCATAAAGGATTCTCAAAAAGAAATATTTGAGAGGCCAATCACGGCCCCCATGAAATTCATATGGCCATTAAGTCAAACAAAAAACTGGGACGTCTTTCCTATTTGAAATCTTTAATGGTCTTATGCATGGTGGTGTATTCAGCCAGGAGTCCTTGGCAGCAATAATATGTATGATACTCAAGTCCAATATCCCTGCCTCCCTACTGTTTTTTTTTCTCTCTCTCTCTTTCTCTTTCTGCTGTTGTTTCCGTGTTGCATTCACAAAACCCTCATTGCAGAACTCAGTGCTCACTATACAGATTCCCATCTTTATGTTACACCCACGAGTGCCAGTTGACTTAACATACTAAATGCTACAAGCTACCACTACGTAGGACACAGTGATACCTTTGTGTGAAAACAAACCCATGCTGAGGTCTGTAGGTATTATTTTGTGTAACCCTTCCCTATGATTACATCTACAAACTAGAAAAAGATTTTGCTTGTGATGGGCTTTAACCCCTTCCTTACTGGGCACTTAAACCCCCCTCCTGCCCAGACCAATTTTTGGCTTTCAGCGCTGTCGCATTTTGAATGACAATTGCGCGGTCCTGCGACGTTGTACCCAAATAAAATTTTTCCCACAAATAGAGCTTTCTTTTGGTGGTATTTGATCCCCTCTGCGTCATTTCTGATCGCCGCTATAATCAAAAAATGAGCGACAATTTTGCAAAAAAGAACAATATTTTTTACTTTTTGCTAAAGTACAAATCCATTAAAAAAATTATTCATCAGTTTTGGCCGATATATATTCTTCTACATATTTTTGGGAAAAAAAAAAATCGCAATCGGCATATATTGATTGGTTTGCGCAAAAGTTATCGCGTCTACAAACTGGGAATTGATTTATGGCGTTTTTATTATTTTTTTTTTTTTTTACTAGTAATGGCGGCGATCTGCGATTTTTATCGGTACTGCGATATTGGGGGGGGCATGTCGGACATTTTTTACACATTTTTGGGACCAATGACATTTATACAGCGATCAGAAATTTAAATGTCCACTGATTACTGTATAAATGTCATTGGCAGTGAAGGGGTTAACCTGCAGGGGGCAGTGTAGGGGTTAAATATGTTCCCTGGCTGTGTTCTAACTGTGGGGGGGGGGCAGGGCTGGTCGGGACATAACAGATCTAACTGATCCCAGTGACAGGGATCAGTAGATCTGCTATGTCCCCTGTCAAAGAACGGGGAACCGGCTCCTGAAAGTGATCGCGGGTCTCGGGCGGACATCGAGTCCGCCCGACCCGCGGGCACGCTCGCGCAGCGTGCGCGCGCGCCGCCGCTGCCTCCAGGGGGCGCGCGGGAGCATGCGCAGTGGAGGACGTCCATGGACGTCCTCCCGGCATTTCAGGTCCGCGCTGGAGCCGTATTTCGGCAATAGCGCGGACCTGGAGGGGTTAAAGTGTTACTAAACCCACAACAGTAAAACCAGTCTGTATATGCAGTAAAGCATGCTTGTTATACTCACTGTGGAACCTAAGGGGTTAATCCTCTGCATTGTGTAAAAAGGCTGTTTGATCCTGTCTTCTCTGTTCCTCCCCTTCTTCCACTGTCCCCAATCTATCTGCTGATAGAACAGAGGCTATGGGACAAGCTGCACATGCTCAGTTTGGTGTGTATTGCTACAGAGTTTTTTTTTTTCTTGGGCGAGTGCATGTGATCAGCACAGGGCCAATCAACACTGTCCAGACAGAGGGTGAGGGGCCATGCAGCCTCATAGGACAAGGGGTGAATGAAAACTCCACCTACTAGCTTTAACCAGTACGGCTGGACACTGATAGAAGTCACAAGACTGCTCTAACTGCTGATGAGAAAAGGTATTTAGCAGTTTATTAAATCATAATTCAGTGCACTACTGCTCCAGTGCAGCAAACTCAGTCCATCAGAAAAAGTAAAACTTAAAAGGATACAGGTGTCCAGCCACTGTGTGAGGTGTCCAATGATACACATACAAGTGATTAGAGTTCAGCCCATCCACCACAGACATTATCAGCTTCTCACCTCCTTACTTAGACCAGAATGGTCAGCAAGCATTTTCCCCACTCCTTGGGGATAGCACTAAGATGATACAATCCGGTCCTTCAGCCAATGATGATGACTCCACCAGACATGGAAGTATAAAGGATAGAAAAATCTAGTGCTCCCTGTATAACTCCAAGGTTTATTAAAACAGTAAACTCCTACTTACAAATAGAGCACAAATAGAGCACTTCAACAAGTGCATTTATATAAACAGTGTACAGACATCCACCAATGTTTTATTGCTACTGTGTTTTAGGCCTCATGCACAGTGGACGTTATGAAAAACGAGTTGTAAGCTAGTACCGACGCCAGGAAAAAAGCTGCGTTAAAAACACAATTTTATCAGGGTTTTGCATTGATGTCAAATGCGCATTTTTACGCGCTAGCTTTAAGCCACGTTTTTCTGTCTCTATTCAAAATCAGTGGTTCCCTATGGGAGCCCATTGATTTGAATAAAAGTTGCACCAGAAGTCGGATCATGATGATCTGACTTGCGGTGCGACTTGTGCGCTGAGGATCTTTGTTAAAAAAAAAATGCGCAGGGTTCCCCTCCAAGAGGTACCAGACCCTTTGGTCTGGTATGGACTTTAAGGGGAACCCCCACGGCGATAAAAATGGTGTAGGGTCCCCCCAAGTTCCATACCAGACCCTTTTCCGAGCACGTAGCCTGGCAGGCCAGGAAAGGGGGTGGGGACGAGCGACCATACCAGGCTGCTTTCCCTCAACATGGGGGAGGTGGGTGCTTTGGGGCAGGGGGAGCCATGCTGATGAGGACAAGGGCCTCTTCCCAACAACCCTTGCTAGTGGTTTCGGGGTCTGCGGGCGGGGGCTTATCGGAATCTGGGGGCCTCCAAATCCCAGCCCTCCACCCTATGTGAATGAGTATGGGGTACATTGTACCCCTACTCATCCACCTGAAAAAAAGTGTAAAAAAAACACACTACACAGGTTTTTAAGATATTTTATTAAATCAGCTCCGGCGTCTTCTCCCTCTCCGGTTTTTTCTTTCTTCTGCTCTTTTGCAGGGTCTGCTTTCTTCTGAAGGGTCTTCTATCCTCTGCTCTTTTGCCGCTGTCTTCTCCGCTGTCTTCTCGCTTTGCTCCTCCTCCCATGTTGACACAGCGCAATCTCCCGGACTAATGGACTATCCGTGCTCTGCATTGACTTATATTGCCATGGGGCGGGGTCACCCGCTCATGCGGAGGCTCCGCCATAAGGAGGCGCTTTAAAGGCTTAATGCAGTTTCCCAAAAAATGCCATGATTCAGCTGGCTTCCCTGGTCTGGTATAGTATTGCATAGTATGTCATATTATGCATTGTTGTCGTTTTTTCTGTATTGTCATGCATGTTTTAGGCTTTGCTATAGGAAATAAGAGCTGCTCCAGGCCCATATGTGGAGCTCAAGTCAGACACAACCATTATTCTCTGGAATGCTTTATTATGTAAATGTAAACTTTGCTTGAGCCAACGGCAAGCCAGACAGTAAGAAGACACAGTGGTAATTATGTTTCAAAAATTGTTCAGGAGTGTGGTAGAGGTTCCAGGATGTGAGCTAAATCTTTCCCATGGGTGTAGATACAACAATAAAACATTTTATTAAAAGTACTGTAGGGAAGGGCGAGAACCTCTGGCAAGTTTTTAAAGCAGTATTAGATCCAGAAGCAATAATTCATTATATTCAATATAAAAAAGTGTGGCGCAATCTGTATAAGGCTGATAGATCAAGCTATCTCATATGTTAATGCATGCAACAGTGCTCCCTATTGACTCCAATGCAGGGAGTAAATGAGTAGTATGGACCACTGCAGCCGGAAAAAGTGCAGGTAAATAGTAAAACAATATACATATAAATAAATAAATGAATGGAATGGATTAATATGGACTGAAATGTTTGCACACTATGAAGAGCGTTTTCACTTAGTCACTTTTCAGTAGCACTTTAAGCACATTTTGCACATTATTTATTGCACAGTGTGTTTTGTTACTGTGTAGGTGATTATACTTACTGTGCAGTCATTATATATGCCCTCTTTGTTCATTTATTTACTTATATGTATATTGTTTTACTATTTACCTGCACTTTATCCGGCTGCAGTGGTCCATACTACTCATTTACTCCCTGCTTTGGAGTCAATAGGGAGCACTGTTGCATGCATTAACATATGAGATAGCTTGATCTATCAACCTTATACAGATTGCGCCTCACTTTTTTATATTGGATTTTGTCTGTAGTATTGGGGATACTATTTTAGTGTCTGGCTGCAATCCCTTGTTTGTCTTTCAATTAATAGTAGCGCGGTTAGAATTACAATTTATAATTCATTATATTGCAGCTTACCAGTTCTTAGATGTGGGGGCTGCATAGATTTTCTTTTTTTAGGCTTTGTTTCTTTTCAGTTTCACCTGGTGATTCCGCCAGTAAGTCTGTTATTTTTCAACAGAACAAGCTGTTCTACAAATGTAGCAGTTAGAGGGTTGTGACAAACTACTGTATTTACCAGTGACAGGGGTGCTTACAATAATCAGCTTTTACTTATTTGTGTAAAACCTTTAGCCCAAAAGGAAAGAAACTGTTGCTGTAACTGCTTAAAAGTCTTAGCTGTAATTTGGCTTCAATTTGTTAGTGTATCTAAATCTCCTCCAGACTGGGACACTCTAATACAGGAAGTGTATTTCTGGCCAGATCACCAGGTGAAAAAAAGGCTAAAATAAGAAAATGAATGCAGCCACCATATCTAATGAATAGTATGCTGCAATACTGTACATTAAATTTTTGGTTTTGGGTTTAAAACCTCTTTAACTCCTTATTTTGGGGAGATCAGCTTAATGTTTTTGCAGTTGCCAAGTCACTAAAACTCCATCTGTAAGATTTGCATTCAGGTTGCAGGTTTCACACAGATTCAATAGGGTTGATACACTAAAGGGATAGAGGGTATGCTATGTTGTAAGTTATATTTCTGGCTCCTTCACTGCATTTACAATGTTGTACATTATACGCCTGATCCCTGCACTGTATGTGCTATGCTGTGATGGGCAAGGACAAGGGGTGGGCAACTGCCCTTGGTTCAATGGTTTACAGGGGGTGCCTTCCTTCTGTTGCAAGGCCAACAGGAGTAGTGACAACGGCAGTGATTTTGACAAGCAAGTGATTGCTGGGTGTGGGATCCCCTAAGCTCGCACACCGTTAGTGTGGGAGGGTAACACAGTTTGGAATCTTTGACCTGGGCGCCTTGTCCTGGCATTGATGTTGTGCAATATATGCCTAACACCTGCACTGCCTTCACTAATGCTGTACATTGTACCCCTTCACTGGTATACACTATATTGTATGTTATAGTCATGACCCCTGTACTGTATATGCTACGTTGTACATTATACTCCTGGCCCCTGCACTGTATATGCTATGTTGTACATTATACTTCTGACCCCTGCACTGTATATGTTATGTTGTACATTATTCTTCTGACCCCTGCACTGTATATGCTATGTCGTACATTATACTCTTGACCCCCTGCACTGTATATACTATGTTGTGCATTATACTCCTGACCCCTGCACTGTATATACTATGTTGTACATTATACGCCTGACCCCTGCACTGTATATGCTACGTTGTACATTATACTCCTGACCCATGCACTGTATATGCTACGTTGTACATTATATGCCTGACCCCTGCACTGTATATGCTATGTTGTACATTATACTCCTGGCCCCTGCACTGTATATGTTATGTTGTACATTATACTCCTGACCCCTGCACTGTATATGCTACGTTGTACATTATACTCCTGACCCCTGCACTGCATTCACATTGTTGTTCATTCAACTCTGGTCCCCACCAATTTCTATGCTAAATTGTACAATATAGTGCATTTTAAGAATTAATTCTATGAAAACTGGGGTGCTTTTGCACGTGAAAAATAGTTATTTTAAAAAAATGACACCTTAATGAGGCATTGATATTTTTTTCCTGTCTCCTAGTAAAATCTGTAGGGAAAAAAACCTGTTTTCAATATACTGTTTGTTAAATATCCTGGGGTATCTACTTTCAGAGATTTTAGAAATATCTTTTGATCTACATCAAGTTCATCTCTTTGATCTTGAAACATGAATAAGATAGGCATAAGCCTAACCCCTTGGAAATGTACCATATACCAGTAGTATATGTAGTGCTGCACTTGATTATTTTTACTAGCTTGTTTAACTCTCTGTGTGGGTTTAAGTGTACTAGCTGCTTATTTGTTTAACCACTTGCCGACCGCCAACCCCAGGTTAACGGCGACAAGGTGGCTCTATTAGGCAAATCGCTGTCATATGACGGCGGCTGCCAGATCGTGCACTGTGAGCGCACGCCGCCGCAAGCACGCTAGCGCGCTCACTGTGTCTGGGGGGGGGGGGCCAGGGAGCGGGTAGGGCGGACTCGATCTCCGCCGGCTACCCGCGATGCCCCCCCCGCAGTGAAAGAATGGAGATCCGTGCATGTAAACACCGATCTCCATTCTGTGAGAGGGGGGAGGGCTGTGATCACAGCCTTCCTCTATATGGAAGCCGTGATCACTCCCCTTCCCCTGCCAGTCAAACACTAATACAGTTAGAACACACCCAGGGAACACAGTTAACCTTTAGAGCGCCCCCCCAGGTTAACCCCTTCACTGCCAATGGCATTTACACAGTAATCAATGCATTTTTATAGCACTGATCGCTGTATAAATGCCAATGGTCCCAAAAAAGTGTCAAAATGGTCCGACATGTCCGTCGCAATATCGCAGTACCGCTAAAAATCGCAGATCGCCGCCATTACTAGTAAAAAATAAAAAAAAATAAAAACCCCAAATGAATTCTCATCATTCGTAAACATGGCAACTTTTGCGCAAACCAATCAATAAACGCCGATTGCGATTTTCTTTATCACAAATATGAGGAAGAATATAAATCGGCCAAAAACGGTTGAAAAAAAATGTTTTTTTCTATATTTTTTTTTGGATTTGTATTTTAGCAAAAAGTAAGAAAATTGTTTTTTTTTTGCAAAATTGTCGCTCTTCTTTTGTTTATAGCAGCGATCAGAAATGACGCAGCAGTGATCAAATACCCCCAAAAAAAGCTCTATTTGTGGGAAAAAAGGACACAAATTTCGTTTGGGTACAAGGTCAAGCGCAATTGTCAGCTAAAGTGACGCAGTGCCGAATCGCAAAAAGTGCTCTGGTCCTAAAGTGTGAAATCCTTCCGGGGCTGAAGTGGTTAAATCATATTTATATAACTTTATCACGAGCGCGGATATTCACGTTTATCACTTTCTGCAATCTATGGACAATTTCTAAATGTGTTGTTTCTAAAAAATGCTGAAAATACTAAAACTAATGCTTGCCCACCCTGCTAGACATGCAGTGAGCTTCTAACTTTCAGTTGAGAGCTGACAACACAGTGCCCCTGCTGTACAAAAAATCTCAAGGAATGTTGTTAGGTCTACCCGAGAAATCCCACCACCGAAGGCTTGACTTGATGAACACATCCTTATGTTATAGAAATAAGTAGAAGGGTTTAGTAATCCAGCAGGATATAACATTTGTTGATTGGGATATTAGTGCTGCAAAGGCAGCATTGTCAACCCAGAACAGTGATTTAGGAGATCACAGCTTTCATGTAGGATCAACACGTTTTTTTGCATTTGCCACAATTTTAAAGATACAAAACATGGGAAATATGCTTGTTTTACAGAGATGTACTGAATATATGTTGTTAATTTTGCCCAGATTTACTCTGTAATTCATCCTCTTGGTCCTGCAATTTCAAGTATTTGTGAATGCCGTAGAATAAATGTTGGCAGCTAACTGAAATCACCTGTACATTTACCCAAAGTATTTGCTTTTCACCTTTTACTGATTCTTTATTTGATGGTCACATGACAGCCCAGCCTCCTTTCTCTCCTTCTTCCCCATAGGGGACGTGCCTCTACAGCAAGTGGGCAGGCACAATTTCATGTAACACAGAGCAGGGATGTATGTTCCCTGTCTGTGTGATACATTCCACAAGGCAGAGCTAAGCTGCCACGGGCTACAGCCTACAATACAGCAGGGTGGGGCAAGGCTGCAATACTCACTACAGGGAATACAGGCATGCCGTGCATGTGCACAGCATCCTGCAACTCCTAACACAGATTCCTGGGATGCAAACTGGCCATGCCAGCACAGATCTGCTCCTGTGCTTGGCATGCTCAGTTTGAAAAAGGACTCCAGGGAAACAGGCAGGGTCACCGGGTAGTTTCTACATTATTAAGAACTTTCTTTCCAAAAGGAAGCAGCAGAGTAAACTGACATGCAGAGGTATGTACAGCCCAAGAATTTGTCCAATAAAATATATATATATATATATATATATATATATATGGCTGAACAGACTCCTGCCATAGCTGATCACAATCAGGTGAAATCTCAGAGAAACTGCTCAATGCACAAGACCTTGTCTTAAAGTGTTACTAAACCCACAACAGTAAAATCAGTTTGTATGTGCAGAATAGCATGCTTGTTATACTCACTGTGGAATCTAAGGGGTTAATCCTCTGCATTGTGTATAAAGGCTTTTTGATCCTGCATGTACAGATCCTCCCTCTCCTGCAGGGTTTCACTGGGCAAGACCAGATAATACCAAGTCAGAGTAGTCAGAGTAGTCCCCCTGCGCTTGGTCTCTATTGCTGGAAAGAAAATTTCTTGTTGAGCTGAGCTAGTCAAGTCACATTAAATTGACATCACACATGTGGGTGTGTATACAGATTCTAAATTACAGCCTAGTCCCTCCCTCCTCCTCCATGCCAGGTAACTAAAAAAGAACACAGAGGGTGGGATGTCACATCTTGATTCATGGATGACCCGCCTTCCATAACAGCTTGAGGACACAGGCTGTAGTGGAAATCTCCTCCTACCTGAAAACTCAGCACTCGGATGGACCCTGCAGTTTATCACGTGATTGTGGTATATAGATCAGCCAAAAAGGTATATAGTGGCAATATTTTAATGTGAAAAGATTTATAAGCCGTGGGTACTGCGGGGGGGGTGAACTATTTTCATATTACTGGGTTTAGTAACACTTTAAAGACTGATGCCCTGGTTGGAAAATAACATTGCACAAGATAACCTGTTGTTTGCTGGTTGTGATTTCTTCAAGGGTCCCAATTTTGCCAGCCAATGTTTTTTTCTTTTTCATCATTCACTGGCCAAGGGGATAAAACAGGGAATGTTAGAGGACTGTCTTTATATAGTGTTTCTAGGTATAAAAGCAATTCCGTTCTGTTAAATACTGATAGAATACTGCAGGTGTTTAACCACATCTCTTAGAGTAACATTATGGTCTTTTTGATTATTTGTATAAGTACACATGATAATCCTCTCTTCATTCAGGCTTTGTTTGGCCTAATAAATAGAGTTGAGTGAACCCAAACTGTAAAGTTCGGGTCCATACCAAACTTTTGGGTGTCCGGGACCCGGACCCGAACCCGGACTTTTCAAAAAAAGTCCGGCTTTGGGTCCGGGGTTCTGGTAATTTAATAAAAGTTTTGAAAATTGCTTTAACAAAGTCCTGGAAAGTCCTAGAGGTCTGCAAAAGGAAGGAAAATGGGGGTAAGGGTCAGACAAGTGCCCTACAAAGAAATGGGGACAGGGAAATAACTTAAAAGCATTTTTAAACTAAAATCACATAAAAAAATCAAAAATGGAGGTGGATGTGGACCATCTTCAAACTGTGTGTGAAAAGTATAAATTAGCAGGAGAAGCCATAGCAGTGTTCTAAAATCATCTTTAAACTGTGTGTGAAAAGTATAAATTAGCCGGGAGAAGCCATATCACTGTTCTACAATCATCTCCAAACTGTGTGTGAAAAGTATAAATTAGCCGGGAGAAGCCATATCACTGTTCTACAATCATCTTCAAACTGTGTGTGAAAAGTATAAATTAGCAGGAGAAGCCATATCACTGTTCTACAATCATCTTCAAACTGTGTGTGAAAAGTATAACATCTTGTCACTATACCGAAGAGGACGATTAAAT
>BLSH010343268.1:412394-433597 GCA_018402905.1 Glandirana rugosa
AGGTTTTTTTTATATATTATTTTGTTCTTCTAATTTTTTTCCCCACCCCCTGAACCTAATGGATTATAATTAAATAATGGTTGGATATCTTTTAATAGATACCATATCTTTTTTTAGTGGGAGGAAATTTTATTAATGTAAAACTTCGGACTTTACTTGTGTCTGTGTCAAAAACAAAATACGTCGTCATAATTAATCACGTTGAATATTGTAGGTTCACTTTCTATGTTGTGGTTGTACAGTCCTTTCTTTTTCCTTTAAGTTTTTGTCTTAGTGACTCAACCTTTTTCCTAGTGGGGGAATACAGTTATAAAACAACCTGATGGAAAACGAAATTGGTGAACTGTTGTTGCATGACTGAGTAATTGTCATTCAAAGTGTGAGAGCGCTGAAAGCTGAAAATTGGTCTGGTTGTTAAGGGGGTTTAAGTGCCCAGTTGTCAAGTGGTTAAAGCAAAAGGTAGTCCAACAAAATATTGACATAAGGGGGTGATCCTTTTTCCAACTCAGTGATTCTGTTTTTGAATTTCCTTTTTCTTTCCTGACATGTTGGTGTTGTATCTTTCACTTGGATGTTATAAGTTGCACTAATTAATACTGCTGCATAAAACAAAAACTGTGTCTGTGTTCATTTCAGGCTTCAAAATGTAATTATTTTAAAGGAGGGTGATTTTTTTCTATACCATAGATAATTTTCTATAGGTTGGTAATAAATTAATATTAGGTAATCCAAGTCCCCCACCCCTTTTTTTAATCTTCTTGTTTTATTATATATTTTTTTTGGAATTTGTTATTCATAAAGTAAAATTGGAAGATCAGATTGGCTGTTATTGGTCTCACTACTTTATTTCATACAAACTTAAATTGTTATCTCAGCATTACAAATGTACAAAAAAGATGACTCACAAACAGGTAAATTAGTATACAGGTGTGCTCATAAGTTTACATACCCTGGCAGAATTTATGATTCTTTGCCCATTTTTCACTCATGGTTAGTGTTCGGCTGAAGCCATTTATTATCAATCAACTGTGTTTACTCTTTTTATAACCATAATGACAACAGAAACTACCCAAATGACTCTGATGAAAAGTTTACATACCCTGGTGATTTTGGCCTGATAACATAGTTTGTCTACCTGACCGTGGTTTGGTTTCAACAGAGCCCCTCATTTTCCACTTCTTGATTAGAGTTTGAACACTGCTGATTGGCATTCTCAATTCCTTGGATATCTTTTTATATCTCTTTCCTGTTTTATACAGTTCAACTACCTTTTCCCGCAGATCCTTTGACAATTCTTTTGCTTTCCTCATGACTCAGAATCCAGAAACGTCAGTGCAGCACTGGATGAAAGATGCAAGGGTCTGTCAGGAGTCCAGAAACTCATTGACCTTTTATACACACACATTAGTTACAAGAAAACAGATCACAGGTGAGGATGGTTACCTTTAATAGCAATTCAAACCCCTTTGTGTTAACTTGTGTTCATGTTATCAGGCCAAAATCACTAGGGTATGTAAACTTTTGATCAGGGTAATTTGGGTAGTTTCTGTTGTCATTATGATGTAAAAAGAGTAAACACAGTTTATTGATAATAAATGGCTTCATCCAAACACTAACCATGAGTGAAAGAAAAGTTTTTTGTGTTATCATTCATATTCTCTGAAAAATGGCCAAGAAATCATAAATTCTGCCAGTGTATGTAAACTTATGAGCACAACTGTAGGTTCATATACTGTAGGTGCGTAACTATTTTCAGTTCCACAATTCTGGACATTTCATTCACCATCTTTTGGACCTTTTATCAGACAAGCTAGGGCAGCACTGGGAATTTCTGTTTGTTTTTTGAAAATTAGTATATATGACTGCATAGTTATAGGAGTTCTTCTGCAAGCGCCCATATTATATAAACTATAAAATTGCTAGTTTTGGAATTTCTTTTGATTTTGAAAAAATTAATTCAAAAGCATCCCTATAACCTGCAGAGAACCTACAAAAGGCTTTTTCCTATACCTAAAGCTGCAGCATCCATCTGCTTTTGGACAGCGCATAAAGTGCTGCCATCCAAATTTTGGAGACCTGCTTCCTATAATCTGTGAGCATCAAGGCAATCAGTTCTCTGCAATCTGTGCTCATCAGCACTTTGACATTTACAGCTGAAACCTGCTAATAAATTTCTGAGCACGTCTGCAGATAAAGAGTTTGGGATCAAAGCAGCAATCTGAACAAAGCTGAGGTTGCCTGGTATAGATAAGATTAGATTCTTCTGGTAGACTGGCAATTTGTGAAGATTTCCCTCTCTGGCACTTCAGGAAAGTGTTTTTCCTTCCTATACTGAATTTTGTTTATATCGGTTCTCTAGATGAGTTAGGTTTAAAGGGGGTAATACACTTACTTGTTTTTTCACCTAATACAAATTACTTTTAGATGTTCTTTCCACAATATATAAGTTGTGTAGGGAATCATGGTAATGCATAAGTTCTGTATGCAATTTATCAACTGGCAAGAATGTTAGACATTTCAAGAGCCAGACCACATAAGCTAAGTAAGGATTCTAGAGTAACAAGCTACCAACAGCTTCTAATATCTACCAGGGACACTTTATTTAGAATATTTATGTTCTTGAGTCTAGACACTTGACGTGACCATTGCAAAGGACTCGCACTCTCCCTGTTGGGTTCCTTATTTCATTTAGATTACAGAGACTGCAACAGGATGGAAAGTGGGCAGAAACACCCAAACTCTCAGGTGAGGTGGGACAGAATCCTGAACTATGGAAGAAATATCTCATTGGTAAGTGTATCCAAGACTTAACTATAAGGCTACTTTCACACGGGCGGCTTTTCTGCCATTGCTTAATGCAAGCCAGATACCAGACTCCAAATCACAACGATTACTTGCATTTGTACATTCCAATTAGCCACGGTTACATGCAGCTACGTTTAGCTGCAGTGGAAACATTAACATTCTTGACATTTCTGAAGTGCTTCCTATTGATTTTCTATGCTTGTTGCCGTTGCTATCCGTAGATGACACAGTGCACTGCTTTTACCTGCAGGTAGCTGCAGATTTGTGCAGATAGCTGCAGAACATCGTTCCTGGACGCATTCAAATCCATTTTTTCTAATCATTCTAAATTATCTGTAACAAAACTGTTGCTAAATGCAGAGTGTGAAAGGGGCCATAGGAAAGCATTGTCACAGTATAGCTGAGGTAGATAACTTCATCTATCCGCAGCTAAAAGCTGGATTCTATCCGTCCGTGTGAAAGGGGCTTAACAGTAATTATGGGTGAACTGACCCTTTAAAAGATTTTTTTCTCCACATGTACAGTAGGCACCCATTCAGGAGAGTTTTGCTCTTTTGCCCCTCTTGGTGCATCATTCTGAATGATGTCCCCCCACCTTGCTGCTAACTGCTTGAAGATAAGATCCACAACCGATTTAATAAATACAGTGTAAACAATAATGGCGTTCAGGGCTGGACTGCCCCACAGGCCAGAGATGCACCTGCCTCAGGCATTGTGTTGGAGAGGGCACAGGTGGGCAGCAGTCTTTCCTGCCTCTGCTCTCTGTCTGTCTTCTGCTCTCCAAATAAGCCCTCCACTTAATGAAAAGCTCCTTAAAACAAAGTGCAGAGTATCGCTTTCACATAGACAGTGGAACCCTATTACTTACACTGGGAAAAACAGATCTCCCAGTGTAATATGCAGTGCTAAAGTAAGTAGTCCATGTGACAACTCAGTTTGCGTACAGTTGTGAGTAGTGTGTATTTGAAAAAATTGTGTTAATTATAAATTAGTGTTCTGCGTGACCTGTAAACCAATTAAAATCCCCTTAGCTCTGTGGGGTTTTTTTACATGCTCATTTACATTTATATGTAAAGATTTCACTTTGGATGAGTTTTGTAAGATAACTTTCACAGGTGGAAGCACAAATTTTGGTTATTATGTTAATGAAATTCTGGTTCTGTTTCCACGCTTTTTATAACTAAATCACAATAATTTAATTACATCGGCACACCTCAATTTGATTTCACATGGACCAAAACATGATAAGCTTAGGGCAGTCACTTCTGCACTGGCAAAGCCAATATACTGTGTGGACATGGAATTATCAATATCAGCTTCTGGGAATGGGGGGAATACATTTTGGCATCTTGGCTTCGGGAACCACACGACCTTGTCTGGACATAGATTTAAGATGCAGTAACTACAACCCCAATTGCAAAAAAGTTGGAACGCTGTATAAAATTTACATTCTACAGAATGCAATGATGTGCAACCCATATTTTGTTCACAATAGAATATAGAAAACATCAAATGTTTAAACTGAGAAAATGTACCAATTTAAGAAAAAAAGAAGGTAATTTTGAAATTGATAGCAGCAACACATCTCACAAAAGTTGGGTCAGGGCCATGTTTACCATGGTGTAGCATCCCCTCTTCTTTTAACAACACTCTGTAAACGTCTGGGAACTGAGGAGACCAGCTGGAGTTTTGGGAGAGCAATGTTGACCCATTCTTGCCTGATATAGGATTCTAACCGTTCAACAGTCCTGGGTCTCTTTCGTATTTTTTTTGTTTCACGTTGTGCCAAATAGTTTCAATTTGGTGAAAGGTCTGGACTGCAGACAGGCCTGTTAAGCACTCGGATTCTTCTACTACAAAGTCATGCTGTTGTCATAAATGCAGTATGTTGTTTAGCATTGTCCTGTTGAAATATGCAAGAGCTTCCCTGAAAAAAAAACTGGATATACAGTATCTTTCAGCATTGATGGTGCCTTTTCAGATGTGCAAGCTGCCCATTCCATACGCACTAATGCACCCCTATACTATCAGAGATGTAGGCTTTTGAGCTGAGCGCTGATAACAAGGTCCCTCTCTTCTTTAGTCTGGAGGACGCAGCAGCCATGGTTGCCAAAAAGAATGTCAAATTACAATTTGTCTGACCACAGAACAGTTTTCCACTTTGCAACAGGCCATTTTAACCACTTCCTGCCATATAGCAGAATGACAGCTGGAAAATGGTTGCATTATCCTGACTGGGCATCACATGACGTCCAGTGGAATAAGTCGCTAGCGCGTGCCCCCGAGGCCGTTCAATGCGGCGATCATGATGTGCCGCTGACACACCGCATCTCCGATCTAGGTAAAGAGCCTATGATGTAGGCTCTTTACCATGTGATCATCTGTGTCCAATCACAGCTCATCACATGTTAACCAGGAAGTGATGTTTATTGGCTGTTCCTCAAATAGGTGCGGGTAGAGGAGAGCTGATCGACGGCTCTCCTGACAAGGGGAGTCTGCGCTGATAATAAGCGCATTGATTATCAACGCAGACCCATTGTGGATGCCCACTAGAGCCCACCGGGGATGCCAATCAGTGCCAATAAGTGCCCATTAGGGATGCCAATCTGTGCCCCCCAGTGATGCTTGTCAGTGCCTCCTAATTAGTGCTGTCTATCAGTGCCATCTATCAGTGCTGCCATCAGTGCCACCCATCAGTGCCCATCAGTGGCGCCTATCAGTGCCCACCAGTGCCACCTATCAGTGCACATCAATGCCACCTATGAGTGCCGCCTATGAGTGCCCATCAGTGCCACCTATCAGTGCCCATCAGTGTCACCTATCAGTGCCCATCAGTGCTGCATATAAGTGCCTAATCATCAGTGCCGCCTCATCAGTGTCCATCAGTGCCGCCTCATCAGTGCCCATCAGTGCTGCCTATCAGTGCCCATCAGAGCTTCCTATAACTGCCCACCAGTGCCACCTATCAGTGCACATCAATGCCACCTATGAGTGCCCATCAGTGCTGCATATAAGTGCCTCATCATCAGTGCCCATCAGTGCCACCTCATCACTGCCCATCAGTGCAGTCTCATCAGTGCTCATCAGTGAAGGAGAAAACCTATTTATTTACAAAGTTTTGTAACAGAAACAAAGAAAAACTTTTTTTTATCAATATTTTCGGTCTTTTTTCATTTGTGGCACAAAAAATAAAAATCCCAGTTGTGATCAAATACCATGACAAGAAAGCTCTATTTGTGGGGAAAAAAATGCTAAAAACTTTGTTCGAGTACAGCGTTGTATGACCACGCAATTGTCATTCAGCTCAAAATTGGCCTGGGCATGAAGGGAGTAAAAGTGCCTGGTATTGAAGTGGTTAAATGAGCTTTGGCCCAAAGAAGACGGCAGTGTTTCTGGATCATGTTCAGATATGGCTTCTTCTTTGCATGGTAGAGCTTTACCTTACATTTTTGAATGGCACATTCACAAACACTGATTTTTGGAAGTATTCCTGAGCCCATGGAGTGATGTCCATCACAAAATGATACTTGTTTTTAATGCAGTGCTGTCTGAGGGCCCAAAGATCACGGACATCCTGTGTTGCGTTTTAGCCTTGTCCCTTGCATACATTTCTCCAGATTTTCTGAATATTCTTATGATATTGTGTACTGCAGATGATGATGATATATGTAAAGTCTTTACTATTTTACATTGACAAACATTATTCTGAAATTGTTTGACAATTTTTAGATGTATAAAAAATAAATGAATGCTGCTCTATCACCAATAGTTTATCTGTGAGTAATAATTACTGTCTATGAACGGATGTTGTATGGGTTTTCAGCAATCATCAAATAATTAGAAAAAAAAAAACAGAAAAAACAATGAACTATACAAAACAAAAAAACAGTAAGCATCCATATAATTGTGAATGTGGTAGTCCCATACAACTTGTGATACATATCACTGTAAGTGCTAGTTCACACCAGATGCAGTTCTGTGAGCTTTTTTTCTGCACTAAAAATACATGCACAGTGTTTTCCATGTATTCCAATGGCTCTAGTTCACACCAGTGCAGTCAGTTTCCGGTGCAGAAAAAAAAGTAGAACATGCTGCATTTTCTCTGTACAGAACTGTACTGGAACATAGCAGATTGTATCAAAAACGCACTGGAACTGCGTGTGGAGTGAACTGTAAGCAAAAACTGACCCGGAACATATCCGGAAGGGAATTTTTTTGGTGTGAATTGGCCCTAAGGGCTCATGCACACAGGACGTTTTTACAGCTGCTGTTAGGGGCATTTGACGTTATTTTTTAGCTGCCTCGAAAAGCCCCTCCGTGTTAGCCAACGTGTCCATGCGCACATAAACTGTCAGAGGCGTTTGGAGGCATAAGCGTTTAGGGGCAGCAGAAAAAAAAACGACAACCTGTGCTTTCGGGAGCAGTAAAAACGAAAAATGACAAAAACGCGTCAAGTCACGTTTTTGGGCGTTTTTACATTATAGGGAGTGTTTTTAATTAAATAACGCCCCAAAACGCTAACGCAGAAAACGCGACTAAACGCTAATGTAAAAAAGTGGCTAAACTGACGTTTTTAGCGCTGCTGTAGGGCTGACATTTTTAAAACGCCCTGTGTGCACGAGGCCTTAGGTAAGTGCTGCAAAAACTTGCAGAAAACACCACGGTGAATCCCTTTTGTGCAAACTCTCACCTCACTGTATTGACCCCCAAGACAAAGATTACTCTGCGCTCCAACAATAAACAGATTCCTTTCCTTCTTAACCCCTTCCGGACCACCCGCTGTCATAATACGGCAGCAGTTTGAAGTGGAATACCGTTGTTATGGTAGCAGATAGCTACCATAACCCTGGTATCTATTTTTTCAGCAGGAGATTCTGCGTTTGATAAAAGTGGTCTTAGCGGCGGATTCACCGCGAGATCACTTTTATCAGCGGTGGGAGAGGTGCCGCCCCTCCCACCGCTTTCCGGTCATCTCCGCCGCTTACTGGACCCGCTGGTAGCGGCAGAGTGTCTGTCCCCCGCCCAGTGTCCGTGAGCCACTCACTCGGCTCCATGACATGGCTGGGCGGAGGCAACGTCACAAATCGCTTCCGCCCAATGCTCTTAAATGGCCCATTTTTTTTTTTGGACTGTTATATTTTTTTTTGCATTATAGTGTAAATATGAGATTTGAGGTCTTTTTGACCCCAGATCTCATATTTAGGAGGTCCTGGCATGCTTTTTTCTATTACAAGGAATGTTTACATTTCTTGTAATAGGAATAAAAGTGATCAAAATTTTTTTTTAAAAAAATAACGGTGTAAAAATAAAAATGAAAAAGTAAAATAAAAAATTTTAAAAAATAATAATTTAAAGTGCACCGTCCTTGCGAGCTCACACGCAGAAGCAAACGCATACGTAAGTCCCACCCACATATGAAAACGGTGTGCAAACCACACATGTGAGGTATCGCCGCGATCGTTAGAGTGAGAGCAATAATTCTAGAACCAGACCTCTGTAACTCAAAACTGCTAACCTGTAGAATTTTTTAAACGTCGCCAATGGAGATTTTTATGATGCAAAGTTTGTTGCCATTCCACGAGCGGACGCAATTTTGAAGCATGACATGTAGGGTATCATTTTACTCGGCATAACATTATCTTTCACAATATGTAAAAAAATTGGCCTAACTTTACTGTTGTCTTATTTTTTAACTCAAAAAACTCAATTTTTAAAAAAAAAAATCACGCTTGTAAGACCGGTGCGCAAATACGGTGTGACATAAAGTTTTGCAATGGCCTCCATTTTATTCTCTAGGGTGTTAGAAAAAAATATACATAATGTTTGGGGGTTCTAAGTAATTTTATAGCAAAAAAACCTGATTTGAACTCGTAACCACCGAACTCCAAAAAGTGGTTAATCAGCAAGGACTCTGGCTCTTGGAGAACCTCCGCAGCTCAGGTGGGTGGATGGATGGATGATTCAGTGTATATTTACATGTTAAAGACAATCAAATCCTATATATTGTTCACTGGAATTGTATTTAAAAAATCATAAAAATACGAGCGCACATTAATCTTTGTTGTGGGGGTCAATACAGTGAGGTGAGAGTTTGCCAAAAAGGGATTCACCAGGGTGTTTTCTCCTTGCACGTTTTTTGCAGCACTTACCAAGGAGTGATATATATCACAAGTTGTATGGGCCTACCACATTCACAATTACTGTATATTAGGAATGGGCTCGGACATGTTCAGGATCCCACCTACCCAATCCCGCCACTGCACACCGCTAATCACAGGCAGTGAGACGTTTCCCGATTCACGGCTGCAGAGATCGGGAAATGTCTCACTGTATATGGACATTTGTTTTTTGTTTACGATTCATTGATTTTTTTCGTTTTTTTTTTTTTTTTCTGATTATTTGATTATTGCTGAAAGCACATACATCATCAGTTCACAGACAGTGGTTATTAATCACAGATAAACTAAAGTGCAGCATTCATTCATTTTTCTGCTGCCACCGATGACACACCGATAGGCCTGCCCTCTCCTCCTTTTCTGAATGAAAGACTATGCCTCCTGGGATATGTGACATGCATATCTCGGGAGGCACAGTGGGCAGTGTGCACGTCATTCACATAAGGCGACTGACGTGCATGGGGAAGCGAATATATGATAGTCTACCAGAGAAGCGCTCAAATCTGTAACCGCCACCAATCCCTGTGAATCTGAGAAAAAAATGAAAACCCCCTTGTTTGTGGGACTTTAAAGGTGGTGGTACAGAATACACTTAGAGATATAATTTGTCTGAAAAAAACATATTTATTGCACATAAATCCCTTGATAAAATTGCATACAAAAGGAAAAAGACATATGTATATATCACTGTATCATCTGTTAAAAAATGGTAACAACTTGTATAGCACCAGCCACTGGCTACATCAATGTAGAAAAAAGTCACATTCCACACTCCTACACAAAGGGAAAGAGGCTGACGCGTTTCAGGTTCAAGCCTTTCATCAGGGGCTTATTTGTAGAATGTGTTTAATCAATATAATCTGCTCATGTTTCAAACAGCTCTTCAACAGGATGATGTGCAAAAGAATAGGAGAGTTCTAAGTGAGAGAAGGGGGGGGGGGATTATGAATGGACACCTTCTGTATCGATGTAGTGGGATCTTCCAAACACCGGGTTTCCTTTTCATTGGCTTTTTCACCATCCAGAGGAGGGAGATGTATTTCCTCCACTTGTGATTGGCTCTTTCCCTTTGTGCTCTTTTCCTTTATGCTTTTTCAGACAAATTATATTTCTAAGTGTATTCTGTACCACCACCTTTAAAGTCCCACAAACAAGGGGGTTTTAATTTTTGGCATGGGGGAGGGGGACTGGACATTTCTACCTGTAGAAAAAAAAAATGGCGCAATATCCACCTACAGAGGATAGAAGGAGGGTTGGAGTGGAAGGACGTAGTGGGAAAGGATGAAAGTCCACTTTGAAGTATAACTAAGGCCCCTTTCACACTTGTGCGACCCGATTTTACTGCGATTTTTGCCACGATTTTACTGCGAATTTGTGGCAATGTTACTGCAATTTTGACGTGATTTGGGATCAGTATAACTTTGGTCCAACTTTGTTGCAACTTTGGCTCAATGAAAACATATTACAAAGTCGTACAGAAGTAGTACAGAAATCACATTTATATTATTCAGGTGCGATTTGCATGAGACTTTGAGGGTTTAACATTGAAGTCTATGGACCTCAAGTTGCATCAAAGTTGGAACAAAGTAATGCAGGGACTACTCTGAAGTCGGCACAACTTGAAAGTTGTACAGATATGAACGGTACTCATTGGAAATCATGGGGAACGACTTGTCATGCGACTTTGCAGTCGCAAGTCACAGGACAAGTCACATGAGTGTGAAAGGGGCCTTAAGGTGAAACTTTTTTTTTTCTTTCTAGTTTTGGACACAGTGGAGAGGGATTAGAACACCTATTATGATTGTATTGCTGTCTGTGCCCCCGTTAGGGAGATTCACCCTTTTGTATTTGTCCGGTTTAGAAAATACTACATTTTAGGTTGCCCCCAAAAAATTAAGGGGACATCTTCAAATGGGGAAACTAGTTCTGGTGACCTGGGGGGGCAAGGGATTCCCTGTACTTGCAGGGATTTCCTCTCACATCTTGTTTTGGCTATGGGACAGGAAGAGAAGTTAATATTCCCCAATGGTTCACAGATGGCAAAGAAACCCCCCAAAAAATGTACAGGGGGTTATAACCTCACTTACTCTATCCATAATGAAAAAAAAGTTTTGTTTATAGTTCTACTTTAAATTCCAGTTAAAGCGGTGTTCCACCCGGTTAAAAGTCACCAGCTGACTTTTAACAATCAGACACTCACCTGTCCCAGGCTCCAGCGATGCAGTCGCCCGAGGGCTCACTCTTATCCTCCTTCCCTAGGTGGCACCGGTCCCACAAGTGTGGGCACCCGGCTTTGGCTTCAAAGCCGGGCGCGCACTGCGCGTGTGCGAGTTGCGCTGCACCTTGTGAATTGCCGGCGTATCTTCTGGGACCCGTGACGTGTCCCAGAAGATCTCCGAGAGGGAAGGGGGGAGGTGAACTTCCTTCCAGAGCCGCGGTCTAGGAGAGGAAGTGGACCTGGGACCATGTGAAAACAGGGTCCCTGGTTCCCCTCCAAAAAATTACATGCCAATTGTTGCATGTCGGTGGGTCACCTTCCCTTAAAGCAGAAGTTCCACTTTTGGGTGGAACTCCGCTTTAAATGAAAAAATATTTATTTTAATTGGTTGCTAAGGGTTATTGGAGATTGAACTTTGCCTTTTTGAGTTGTAAATCAGACTTCATGCTGCCTCTGAATGATAAAATGTTTTTAGGGTAATAGCTCTTGCCACTGGGGTTTTCTGCTATATACTAGAATTTACATGCAAATCAAATATATTCTAGACTATTCAATACATTCACAATATAAACACATTTACTTTTACTGTCAAATCACATCAAGTGATAATGTACAATATCACAGCTTTAGTAACAACGTAAAAGGTTTGAAAGAAAGAACATAATCTTGAAAGAATCAAAGCCATATTATTTTTCAGCTATGATATGTGAGCTTAAATAATATATGCTGTAGTGCCAAAACAACAAAGTGAATTAGGAAATAATTTTGTTCATCCGTTCAAGTGCCAAAATGTGTAATAGAGCAGCACGCTGCAGACATTTTGGCACCAAAGCTACATGATCAAATGGTTTCATTTTGTACCAGAGCCAAGTAAACAAATTCATAAAAGTTCTCCTTCCTAATCCCCTCTCAACAACCCTACAGGAGCCCAGCGTGGTCAGGGCAGAAGTGATCAGCAAGATATCAAGGAGTCATGTAACATTTAAGGAACATTCTGATGCATCGTAAAGGTGACCTGATCCAAAACTGCAGGACAACTGCACCAGACCACTGCCATGTGTCTTGCTGTGAAAGGTCCGTAACCTTGCTTTGTAGTCTTGCTAACCAGGTCAGATCCGCCAGCAGTTAATCAATTCAATTCATCGTAATAAGACATCAGCCAGGTGTGAGAAATAATATTCCGCTAGTAATGTTACATTTCATGGCTCTGAATAATGAGGAAGTTCATTGAGTGAGGTGTGCCAGATTCCAAAAAAAATCACATCGTGTTGTATCTGTGAAACACCATCAGTGTCTATCACATACAGTCTATACTGAAAGCTGTTTTTATTGGAAAATACAAACAAGGCAGTGGGACAATCAATTATTACACATGGTCTGTTGCAGAGAATAAAATTGTAAAAGTAGACCAAAAATAGTAAATCTCAGTTCCATTTAAAAACAAAGCAAAATGTAATGAAGAATAAAATGTTTCACCATGGTTATAATCAAAATGTGTCAACGAATGAGGACAGAGGGATCTCTAGGTTAATTTGAATCACAGGAGGATAGGGCAGGTGCAGTGAGAATCAGGGCTTTTTTTCAGCTGGAACTTGGTTCCACTACCTCTGGATCAGGCCCTCTGCTCCCTGCTCACCACTAATACTTGTAAATACAGATGTCCGGCTTCTGTGTTTACAAGTGGCAGCTTGTCTGCCAATGGCTCCCACAGATCTGATCTCCTAAGTGGCTCCCACTGAGTGCAGGATGGGGACAAGGGGGATGCAGGTGCCCGGGGTGCAGTGCAGATGCCTAGACCCCCACTAGAGGATCTCCCCCTAAGTGAGAGAGGCAGAGCCAACTACAGTGTGGAGGAAGTACTAGAGCCGACTGGGTGCTTTAGCTTAATACAACAAAAGTAAGACATGTGGAAGATAGTGGAGCTTTTAAGGAGGTGGGGAGAAGATGGGGGCAGTGGAGGGGGAGGGGGGATGCATGCAGAGGTCAGAGCTGAAGAAAGGTGAAAGTGAGATGTGGATGGGGGATGCAGGGGTAAGCAGCTGTGGAACAAGGCTGAACTCTGCACTCTGTGTGTAGTGTACCCCGGAACTCTGCATCCTGTGTGTACCCCCCCCCCCAACTCTTCACTCTCTACATAATGCACTCCTGGTATTTGATGCTCGTTTAAGGCCCTCCCACTGTTTGACCACACCAACTATTTGATGCAGTGTGGAGGATGTGTGTGTGTGTGTGTGGGGGGGGGGGTGTTTGGGGGTCGTGACTGAGTTCCTGTACCTATTTTCTGAGAAAAAAAGCCCTGGTGAGAAAGTAGTTAAAAGTAATACAGTGAAGAAGAAGGGAGGAGGGCAGCTAAGAGCATTCTAAGGTGATGTGACAGATAAGGAGAGTGTGGAAGAGGGGAGTCATCTGGAACAACTGGGGCGGGGGAACCCAATTTTAATAAGCACCAAAAAGGTGTTAGTCTTTTTTGAAGAATGATAGCCAAAACTGCTAAATAGATTTATAATGAAAGGGCTCTGGTCTGCATAGTGACCATAAGGATGTGTGAAATCAATGTTATTTCCATATGTCTGATGTTGGCTATTGGTTTACATAACAGTGTTTCCCATTAATTGTTGGACATTAGTCAATAGCAATAAGTTAATTGACATCAATGTGTTAGGCCAGTGGTTCTCAACTCCTGTCCTCAGAAGGACCCACTAACAGGCCAGATTTTAAGTATTACCTTGGGGAGATGCAGACTAGAATCCTGCAATCACTGAGCAGCAAATTATATTACCTGTGATGTATTTCAGTTATCTTGCAAATATGGCCTGTTAGTGGGCCCTGAGGACAAGGGTTGAGAACCACTGCGTTAGGCTGTTCATAGAGTGATCATTTTTTTCGTTCAACTAGCGGGTTGAACAAAAAAATTATTGGATTCCCCCGTCCACACATTCGAGGTGGATGGGGGAATCCCTCCTGCGGTGCTATAGTGGGTCCTAAAAGTGGGGAGAACCCTAAAGGGGTGAAGGAGTTTTCCAACCAAACCAAGAGCTAGGAGAATAGTTCCATGTCTCTAATAAACATTACAGTTGTGTAAGTAGGGACAGAAAGTGGGTGTGATTTTTTTTTTTATGCCAAGGGCGTACATCTAGCAAAAATAATAATTGTTTTAATCCCTAATACCTTTTCTAGGGTCAATGATACATTAACCAAATAGGTTAGGCAGGGATGTGAGGGGGTATAATGTATAGGAGGGTATGGTTAGCAGACCTCAATAGTTTGTTGTGAATACCTTCCATCTCCATACCCTTGATATCCCTTTGCCATCAGGTATGCCTCACTAGTCGTTCAAGGGTAAAAGTTGAAAAGTTTGGATGATAACAGGCATTCTTTTCAAGTGAACTGAAATTGAAAACAGTGTATTCAACCCCAGAATATCTAATGGTGCATGGGTATTCTGATAGATTGCATTGACACAAGCTGAGAAATCATCCCCTAACCCCAGTACTGGAAGACGGATCGCAGGTACAATCATGCCATTGTGTTTAATGCTTACATATCAAACAATAATAAAATACATTTGTGAGAAAGTATAGGTATGACATGGTTTATGAGAACAGTACACCGAATGCTATCTAGGACCTGCTTCTGAGATTGAATGCCACTTGGTCTTTGTGTATGAGACAGTGTAAGAAGGTATTTATGAAAGGTCTTTTTTAATAGTATACCATATATGACAGGGCTAATGTTCTCCATTATTAAAACCTGAACACACACCACTTTCCATTGCTTTCGCTTTTCTGAACTACAGTAATTAATTTTTTTCTAGATATACTGTAATAGAAAAATCCTAATGTCACCAGCATGAAAAGAGAAAAGTCCACAATCCTTTTCTGCATACTTGTTCTGGGACAGTAATTCAGACATTGCTGAAGCAGTGGGTCAAGTATGACTGCTGGACAACTAGCATTTTTAGAAGGAAAGGTCAGCAATGACAGCATCCATGTTGCCTTTAAAGGTTATCTAGATATGGATTCACAATCCAACTGCTATCACGCTATAAAATTTGCTTTCATTGGACAGACAGATAATTGGTGGGTGATATCTGTTTCCAGGACGGGGGTGGGGAATAGCCCCAAGTCACAAAAGTCTAGCCCTTTAAAATAAGAGATTTGAAGGAACTAAGGTGAGAACAGTGCATAGAACAGGCTTTTTTTGGCTAATTGACAGCTCTTTTGTGGTGTTTGACTTATGACATTACAATTTAAGTTGAACTTCAGTTAGAAATACAATACACAAATGAATGCAGATATGTATCTATTCATGCATCAATGTATTTTAATGCAACTAGTGTAAATACCTTAAACTGGCTTAGTATCCGCAATTTCCTATAATGCAACACTCAGACAGAGAGGAATGGGCAGCACCGGGCCAATTACATGCGCTTCATATAAACCTGTGACAAGGAACAAGCTTATAGAAGGCAACAGTAGTGTGAGCAGACAGATTGTGTAAAGTGAGACAGTGGGTGTTGCGCTGCCCAAGTGAGATCTTGTGAGCAAAAAAATGTGATTAAATGTCAATAGATTAATGAGCAGACAGATTACCTCGACAGTCTCATGCTGAATTTTTAATTTCCAATAAAAAAATCAGGGTTGGGGAGGTGAAACCAGTGTATTCTTTAACTTTAATGGAGAAAGTGGTGTCCCTCCTGGCTTTGCTGTCTGGCAGGGCTGTATAAATCTTAGAACTGAACAGGCAGAACTGCAAATTCTTTGGCAGATAAAACAGCTTCCATATATGTATTTCATGTGTGCATTTAGAGGGGTTTCTTTGAGTTCTTTAAAATAACTGAACGTTTAATTAGTAAATTTTTGCCTTCTTTGCTCGATCAGTGGGGCTTTGGAGCGCTAGAGGTCTTGTGGAATAAATGAATTGGGAGTTACAGTATGTATTTATTACAGTATGTATGCTGTTTTTATGCTAGGTGGGGAATTCCTTTTTTTCATGTGAGGGTGCTAGAACTCGGTTTCATTTTATGATTGTTATTGTAAAATGACAATACATTTTCTGATTCTGGGTTTACTTTAAGTTATGTTTTAAAAAATACAGTTAACCACTTCCCTACCTGCGTATAGTCAAATGACGGTGGCAGGGATACCTCGCCATCCTGGGTGGACGTCATACAACGTCCTCCTGTTCTCGCCGCTCCACAGGCCCCCGGGGGCCTGCAGAGCGGTGATCGGGGATGAGGCGTGTCCCTCGGGAGATAGCCCATACCCGATCAGTGTAAAGAGCCAATAAAAAATGTCTCTTTACCATGTGAACAGCTCTGTCTAATCACTCATGCATGCCACTAGGGGCATGCAGTGCGGCGGTCAGGAACGAGGCTTGTCACCCTGACACAGCCCATCCCCGATTGTGGTAAAGAGTCAATTAAATTGGCTCTTTACCACGTGACCAGCTGTGTCCAATCACAGTCAGTAACATGCACTGTCCTCATGCACGGTGCTCGTGTGCACCCCTAGGTAGGTTGCGGTAATAGCATAGTATCTGTCACCAGCCCATCTGAGTACCTGTCACCAGCCCATCTAGAGTACACGAGTAACTGTCACTAACCCATCAGAGTACCCGAGTAACTGTCAACAGTCCATCTGAGTACCTGTCACCAGCCCATTAGAATACCCAAGTACCAGTCACCAGCCCATCAGACACCAGCCCATCAGAGTACCCGAGTACCAGTCACCAGCTCATCAGAGTAACTGTCACCAGCTTATCAGAGTACCCGAGTACCTGTCACCAGCCCATCAGAGTACCCGAGTACCTGTCAACAGTCCATCTGAGTACCTGTCACCAGCCCATCAGAATACCCAAGTACCAGTCACCAGTCATCAGAATACAAAAGGACCAGTCACCAGCCCATCAGAGTACCCGAGTACCAGTCACCAGCTCATCAGAGTACCTGTCACCAGCCCGTCATAGTACCTGAATACCTGTCACCAGCTCATCAGAGTACCCGAGTACCTGTCACCAGCCCATCAGAGTTACCGAGTACCTGTCCCCAGCCCATCAGAGTACCTGAGTACCTGTCACCAGCCCATCAAAGTACCTGTCACCAGCCCATCAGAGTACCCGAGTACCTGTCACCATAAGTCCCCTCCCGCCGCTTCTGAAAGCGTTCCAGCAGCTCATGAGTGCTTTGAGAAAGCCAGTCGCTGGCTGAAGAAAAAGATACCGGGGTTATGGCTGATAGCTTCCGGCATGACCCCGGTAAACCACTTGCAAACCGCAACGTCTATATACCTAATGTGGTCAGCAAGTGGTTAGGGGGTTTCTCTGATTTGGTTCACCTTGGTTACTGAGAGTCTGACTTCTGTGGCCTGCCATGTGACTGCACCCTCTACGACAAGTGTACCTCTTAGGCCTCATACACACGGGCGTATGGAAAAAAATAAGAAAAACGTCGGGCCCGACGTCAGGGAAAAATCAGCGTTTTTTTGGCGTTTTGCACCGGCGTTAAGGAGCGTTAATGTGTGTTAGTGAGCGTCGGCGTCAACAGGCGTTTTTTTTAAAAAAACCCATTCCTCTACTATTTTTAACCTGAAAGCGCTGGTTAACGCCGGTACGACGTTAGTGAGCGTTAGTGACCATCAAAAACGCCAAAATGTTACAGCCTCGAAACTCGCTGGACATGGGTTCTACTTTCAGCTCACTAACGCCGATGCCATCTACTGCTCAAAAAGTCTGCATTTTTATGGGGCCATTGAATAACATGGAGAGCTGTAAAAAATGCTAAAAAACGTGGCTGTAAAAAACGCCCGTGTGTATGAGGCCTTAAAGAGAACTATTCGCAGTTTTGCAGGAATCTAAGTATTCAGTCTATTTATACACATTTTACAGCCTTACATATGATTTATACTTTCCCATATTTATTTTTACCTAGTTCCAAACTGGTACTTTAGCTGGGATATAATTATGTATATTAGCTTGAACGGAGTACAAATACAAAATATTAATTTGCAGTATTTCATATGTCCCTAAGAAAATATATTTTTTAACATTGCACTTTTGGTCCTGAAAATAAACAGTAAAAAAAAAAATGAATAAACCACTATATACTCCATTTAAAGCATACTTAAAAGATTTCTGAAGATAGAATAAAAAAGTGTCTGAATTACTAAACAAGTAAAGCCTGTTCACTTTGCAAACTGAATTTCACTTAGTTTAATAAATGAAGTGAAGCTGTGCTTACTTCTACCCTACAGGCATAAGCAAGTAAAAATCCAAGTGATTGGGTATTCTTGGCACCACATTCACTAAGTTGATTGCAAATTCCCTTGAAAAATGAAAATTGTAACACTGCAAAGGAAACAGGCTTAACCTGGACAAATACTGGTAGATTCCCATATGAATGTTCATACCAAAAATCTCATCAGTACATTCAATAATGCCACCAAAGACTTGATGAATGTTTTCAAAAAGTACTTTAAAATTGAACTTGCTTTTAACATTTGAATTTAGAATTAATGGAATTTCCCAAATGAAAGCCACATGCACTGTTGGAATTTTGCTTGCTCAAGAAAAATATTCCATTCATTGATTTTTTTTTTTTTTAGAATACTACAGTCGAAAATGATTATTAATTTGATCCCATTACCTACTGGAGAACAGAACAAATATTCCATAAAGGAAAGGTTTTTTAAATAAATTATACTGGTGTATGGCCACCTTAACTCCTTTAGTAAATCAGGCACAATGACTGTGAGCACAGCTGAGATGTACCAGAAAAGAAAGAGAAAAGAAGGCTCAGTCTCTAATCATGTCACATTACTGTGCCCTATTTATTTATGTTATTACAGGTACTTACATTGCGCTGTCAATTTACGCAGTGCTTTACATATACACTATATTACCAAAAGTATTGAGACACCTGCCTTTACACGCACATAAACTTTAATGGCATCCCAGTCTTAGTCTGTAGGGTTCAATATTGAGTTGGCCCACCCTTTGCAGTTATAAAAGCTTCAACTCTTCTGGGAAGGCTGTCCACAAGGTTTAGGAGTGTCTATGGGAACGTTTGACCATTCTTCCAAAAGCCCATTTGTGAGGTCAGGCACTGATGTGGACGAAAAGGCCTGGCTTACAGTCTCCACCCTAATTCATCCCAAAGGTGTTCCATCGAGTTGAGGTCAGGACTCTGTGCAGGCCAGTCAAGTTCCTCCATCCCAAACTCACTCATCCATGTCTTTATGGACCTTGCTTTTTGCACGGGTGCACAGTCATGTTGAAACAGGAAGGGGCCATCCCCAAACTGTTTATATATATATAAGATCAATCTGCCTAGAGCCAAAAGGTAGTTCATATAATTGATGCTGCCAGCAGACTTGTTTCAGGTGAAAAACAATAAACATATAAAAGTATCACTGCAGCAGAAGAGATCTCCAATGCAGATATTAAATGCGAACGTTTATACTATTAAAAAGTCCACGGTATTTCTGAGATAAAAGAAGAAGGTGCTGTTACAAGGGATAATTAGTGCAGCCCATCACCAAAGACACCGCCAATTTCAGCCACTTACCAGAACCCACCGACCCCCTGTTACGGAGGGTCAGTGTGCGCCTTGAATGAATAATGTGATCACTCCCCGACCAAACTGTGGGTGGCTGTAAACTATTCAGGAAGTGTCAGCTTTCGGTCATATCCCCAATAGCAATGAATGGCATCTGGTCAAATCTCCAGTAGCAATCAATAGCATCCGGTATCCCATGTAGTGAGAGAAAAGGGACTCCAATAGTGCAGATGGCTATGTACAGATTTATTTATAAAAAAGTAGTAACTCGCGGTTTAAAACAGTAACTTCAGTTCAATGCAGCAAGATGGGTTTCCAGCCAAAAAGATGGTGGCTGAGTTCCCAAATCTTGGTTTCGTGTGGCGTGCGCCGTCAAGCTCCACCCAACGTATTTTGTCATACAGGTACAGTTTATTGGTACTTACAAAGGACGGAGGTGGAAATAAAGCGTAGCTCACTCTGCACAGATTTTGAACAGACAGCTGGAAGCTGGTATTAAAAATATGAAGGCATAAATGTCTGACAGGGCAGTCTCGAGGGCAAATGTCAATCTCTCCAGTGAAAGATGACACAGTTATGATGGACTGTAGATCGTAAAGCGGTTAGAAGTTTGATAATCCCCTATCAATATACCGCTGGAGCAGTGGCGGCTGGTGAAGTTTTTGGATGGGGGGGCGCAAGGCCCCGCCCTTCCTTTTGACCCCTCCCACTTCTAATAAGCCCTGTCCCTTGTAGAATCCACCCACTCCGTCCCCTGTATTCCACATATTGTGTCAGGAGTACACAGCTCAGCATCACAGGACACAGTATACAGCTCAGCATCACAGGGCACAGTATACAGCTCAGCATCACAGGACACAGTATACAGCCCCAGCATCACAGGACACAGTATACAGCTCAGCATCACAGGACACAGTATACAGCCCCAGCATCAAAGGGCACAGTATACAGATCAGCACCACAGGACACAGTATACAGCCCCAGCATCACAGGACACACTATAAAGCTCCGCATCACAGGACACAGTATACAGCCCCAGCATCACAGGATGCAGTATACAGCTCAGCATCACAGGACACAGTATACAGCTCAGCATCACAGGACACAGTATACAGCTCAGCATCACAGGACACAGTATACAGCTCACCATCACAGTACACAGTATACAGCTCAGCATCACAGGAGGGGGTAAATTGCAACCAGTATCACAGGAGAGGGTATATTGCAGCCAGTATCACAGGTGGGGTCACTTATGAAGCCAATAACACAGGTGGGGGCAGTTATGCAGCCAATAACACAGGTGGGGGCAGTTTGCAGTCAGTGACACAGATGGGGTATATAGCAGCCAATAACACAGGTGGGGGCAGTTTGCAGCCAATAACACAGGTGGGGGCAGTTTGCAGCCAGTGACACAGATGGGGCAGTTATGCAGCCAGTGACATAGGTCTGT
>BLSH010343268.1:452720-468287 GCA_018402905.1 Glandirana rugosa
CAGGGGTCTTCCCACAGAAGAATGTAGACCACAGGGGTCTATACCGTATAAGCAAACCCCCTTAGAGACCAATGGTTGGTACACTGATATAAGGGGACTCTGAGAGGAAGCTGGAGCTGCCTTCTTTGCAGAGTTAGTGCTCTGTGAGTACAAGAGGGAGGGGGGCAACTCTGATGTGTGGAGGGACACTAAATGTAAAGGGGGACTCTGATGGGGACACCAGATTTAAGGAGGCATTCTGATGAGGACACCAGATGTAAGGAGACACCCTACTGGGGACACCAGATGTAAGAAGACACCCTTCTGGGGACACCAGATGTAAGAAGACACCCTTCTGGGGACACCAGATGTAAGAAGACACCCTTCTGGGGACAGCATATGTAAGAAGACACCCTTCTGGGGACACCATATGTAAGAAGACACCCTTCTGGGGACACCAGATGTAAGAAGACACCCTTCTGGGGACACCATATGTAAGAAGACACCCTTCTGGGGACACCATGTGTAAGAAGACACCCTTCTGGGGACACCATGTGTAAGAAGACACCCTTCTGGGGACACCATATGTAAGAAGACACCCTTCTGGGGACACCATATGTAAGAAGACACCCTTCTGGGGACACCATATGTAAGAAGACACCCTACTGGGGACACCATATGTAAGGAGACATTCTGCTGGGGACACCAGATGTAAGGAGACATTCTGCTGGGGACACCTTATGTAACTTGATTTTATTTTGAAATATGGATGTGATTGGCCTACTTTTATGTTTTAATAGAGAGCAATTTGGACCTCAGCTGGAAGAATTTTTACTTAGTTTAGTTTTTAATTTCTTAGTGACTGGACCTCCTTAAGTTTGAATTCATTACCCCTGCCCTTGGTAGACATCTTTGCATTGCAGGAAAGTGCACAAAATCATGATCATTCCTGAAATGCACAAAAGCACACAGCCCATTTGCAGGTGTAAAGTGGTGCCATTAAGTCTTAATGACAGAACCACCCACCTTGCTTTTGTGGTCATTCTCCAGCAGCAAAACATATACTAACAAAAGTATCATGTGTTTCGGTGCAGCATAATTTTTAAAAAGGTTATACAGGTTTTACATCTTATTTGTACTACATTCCATTTGTTATGTATACTACTAAAAAAAAGTTTTGCCGTGTGTCTGAGTGTTCGGGTTTGGCTTGAAGCAAAGGTGACAACCCTATCACCTGCCCACGATCAACAAGTAGATTGCGATTGACAGGTTGCCAACCCCAGAATTAGGGTGTGCCCTGGCACACCCCTTGTGCACATCTATGGGTTTTCCCACTGTATGTAGGGACATAGCCACCCTCTCTTTCTTGCTCCTGAGATGGACTAGGAACTAAGGACTATGGGATTTGTGGTATGTATAGAGCAGTGTACATGACTACAAATAACATGCACTGCTTCTTCCAAAAAATAGGAAGTGAGGGGGAAAAGCAGAGGTTCTGGAGATCACACAGGCATACAAGCAGTGCCGGGACAAGGTCATCTAGAGCTCAGGGCGAACATGCCAAACTGTGCCCCCACAAGATGTATGAGCATTATGTGTCAGCAAACCCACCACCCCCACAAAACACTTAACACTAATCTGCAAGCTTACCCCTAAGCATAAATTACCCCTCCTCCCAGTATAAATCTGCTCCCCTTGCTAAAATCCCCCCTCTCCGCACAAATCTTTGCCCCCCTCAGCTCAAGTGCCCCCCTAAAAGAAATTCACCCTCCCAGCACAAAACCTCTACCCCCAAAATCCCCCCCCACTTCAAATCCCCCGCTACCAGCACAAAATTCCCCCAAATCCCCTCTCCTAGCACAAATCTTCTTCTCTCTCCCAACACAGATCCCCCTAAATCACCATTCTTAGCACCCCCTCCCCAAATGTATCTTTCTAGAGCAATACTTGCCCCCTGCTGCCCCCAAATTCCCCCTTCCTATACATCCCCCCCCCACACTCTCCTAGCACAAATCTTCTTCTCCCCCCATCCCCCTCCCAACAGAGATCCCCCTAAATCACCATTCTTAGTACCCCACCCCTCCCCAAATTTCTATTTCTAGAGCAATACTTGCCGTCTGCTCCCTCCCAGCTGCTTTCAGCACAAAAATTTCCCAGCTTGCGGGACCACTGTCTAAGTGCCAGCCACCTGAGAGCGATTGTTACTGGGCTAATTCAAGCAATTAACCCTTTCACTGCCACCACCTCTTCTTTTGGACCGAGCAGAGGAACTTGGGATTTTAGCAATACCAATTATGATTTTAGAATAAGCACCTGTAAAACACTCTGTCACCACAGACAGGAATATTCAGATGAGTTATCTTAAACAGTAGCACTCTTCAAAGGAACAGATTCATGATAGCTTGCATTAAGAGCTTTAGGGACAAAGTTAACACTCTTCAGAATAAGGTTTAATATTGAAAAGGTCAAGTTGGGTGCAGTAAGATATTTACAGAAAAATGATGTTACAAAGCAATAAGAGACATAATATACAGCAGCAAAGTAAGGAAAACAGAATGGAAGGTTAATTGCTTTTAAAATGTCTTTGATCAATCAGAGATTCGATAATGATCTCATGGGTTCTAGGATGTTCGTTCTTTGATGGTAAGGTGAGAACTCAGAGCTGTCCCTTTTTCTCTGGGTGTAAAGGGGTGGGGCCGTATGGCCCTGACCACTCACATGGGTAAGGAGGGCCGTGGGCTGGCCAGGGCAGACCGTGGAATAACAACCTTCCTTAATATGCAATTCGCAGTATAAAACCATATCAAACAATATCTTTATTGTGTAAATTTATTAGGGAATTTGAATTCAGCGGTCCCAGTGCATCATGACAAGTCTAAACATGACAGCCGTGTCACTTTCTGTGACCCTGGGAAGAGGATAAACTATCAGTGGGTTCCCTTATAAGTGAATACATCGATGTTTGAGTTTGTTTAAATCGGTATGCCTTCCCGCAGATATACACATGTTATTAATGTCATGCTCCTATCTGGAGTTATAAACTGTGGGTATATTTCTTTAAGTTTTAGGCATGAGGTAAGGGTCGCTGGGAGGTCACTGTGCCCTGTGTCCCTGTTTAAGACCCTCGTAAATTCTGAGCCTCTTTGATGCCATGCTCGGCAAGTTTTTAGGCGGCCTAGCAGAAACAGATATCCTGGCTCATGTAGCTAAGATAACAATTTCTTTAAAGTGGCTTTTTGAAATTCCACACAGAACAGGGAGGAGGGGGTGTGTGAGGTATTCTGCACTGGGTGTTTGTTAGGTTAAAACTGTCATGGCGTCGTCTGAACAAAATGGTTGACAGCTTTTCATGTGTCCTGCATGTGATATCATTACACCCCCTCCCCAAATTTCTCTTTCTAGAGAAATACTTGCCCCATGCTGCCCCCCAAATTACCTCTTCCAAAACATCTCCCCCCACTTCAAATCCCCCGATCCCAGCACAATTCCCCCAAATCCCCTCTCCTAGCACAAATCTCCTCCCCCCAACACAGATCTCCCTAAATCACCATTCTTGTCACCCCCTCCCCAAATTTCTCCTCCTAGAGCAATACTTGCCCGCTGCTACCCCCCAAATCACCCCTTCCAGCACATCTTCTCCCCCCACTTTAAATCCCCTGCTCCCAGCATAATTCCCCCCAAATCCCCTCTCCTAGCACACATCTTTTTCTTCCCCCCATCCCCCTCCCAACACAGATCCCCCTAAATCACCATTCTTAGCACCCCCCTCCCCAAACTTATCCTTCTAGAACAATACCCGCCCCCCCAAATTTCTCCTTCTAGAGCAATACTTGCCCCCTGCTGCCCCCAAAATGCCAACACATGTCCCCCCCACTTTAAATCCCCAGTTTCAGCACAAATTCCCCCCAAATCCCCCCTCCTAGAACAAATCCCCCCCTCCCAACACACATTCTCCTTAATAACCACTCTTAGCACCCCCCTCCACAAATTTCCGCCTTCTAGGACAATACTTACCCCCTACTGCCCCCCAAATTCCCCATTCCAACACAAATCCCTCCTTGTGGAGCCCCTCAAACTCACTTGATACCACAGTGCCCAGGCCAGTTGTCCCTCCTGCCCACCCCTTGTCCCGGCCCTGATTACAAGGACAGGACGTAGAAAAACACAGTTAGCAATGATTTAATAAAAAATAGATTACAGAGTCAGTACGTAGTGGATGTGCATGCATTATTTTTGGAGAATAAGGCTATCCTTTAGGCTGGGTTCACACTTGTGCAATGCTGGAAACCCTGCGAATCCTGTGCGGATTCCTGCATTGCACCTGAATCGCAGATGGTTCACACTGACATCTGCAAACTGCTGCGGTGTCAATACCAAGTTAATGACCCCCCAGATGGTTTAGCAGATCGCAGTGCAAACTGTAAAATGGTGCAGGAATCGGATCGCATAGGTGCGAGTACCCATGCGATCTGCTTCCAGTGTGGACCAAAAATAGGGACCTGCGGCATTTTGGTCCGAATGCGATGCAAATTCAGCCATACAATCTGTATGGCTGAATTCCCATTGCACAGACAGCGCATGTGATCTGCACAGCAATCACAAACAAGAGGGGCGCACCGACCTTGTGCCATACCATTAAAAAGTTTATTAAAATGTTAACATAAACTTTTTAATGGTAACATTTTAATAAACTTTTTAATGGTATGGCACAAGGTCGGTGCGCCCTTCTTGTTTGTGTTTTCTCTCTAGTACATTTGGTTTCCCATGATCCTGAAGAGGGCAGCAAGACTAGTATGTTCACCGGCCACACTCGGGATCGTATCGCAGGATCCAGGCAAAATGACTTACCTTGTCCCCAGGATTCTGCGATGTCCCCCCCCCCCCCCGCTCTGTGTCCTCCAGGGGAATCTTTTGCATGATATTAAACAAAGGTGTAGCGCTCAACTAATGTGTAGACTGAAAAGTTAAATTAAAGTGCTAGTGCAGATATTGGGTAACTCAAGGCTTTGATGTGTCCATTTGCCACAAGAATACATTTATAAATGAATATAAATTGCATATAAGTAGCAGCCGCATATACGGTCTATTTCGCAATAGAAATTATTAATATTGTTGATATATCCCAGTTCATCCAGGACTTATCACATTATTTTAAATATGAAAAAACAGTGCATAAATATAAGTACATATAAATTATGCAAAAAGTGCAAAAAGGTGCAAACTAAGTGCAAAAACAGTGCAAGTCCAAAGATGTTCATATAAACTCTGCCCTCTTACATATGAACATCTTTGGACTTGCACTGTTTTTGCACTTAGTTTGCACCTTTTTGCACATCTGTTCTGCAAAATTATTTAAAGTCTGTGTGTCACTTTAAATGAAACCGGGAATAACTGCACATCTGTTCTGCAAAATTATTTTAAGTCTGTGTCACAGACTTAAAACACAGACTGTGTTGCCCGACGGCAAATTCAAAAAGTGAAAAACACACAACACATACAGTACACTGTAATCTGTAAGATTACATTACTGTATCAAATCATTTCACATCCCCTTTGTCCCTAGTGGTTTGCCCAGTGCTCTGCATGCACTTTTATATTATTTATGTCATTCTTTCTGCCTGGAAACTTGAGAATGTCCATGGCAACCAAAAAGTGTCCCTTTACGTCAAAATGTTTTTTCTGGCCAGCTAGAAAACACCGATAGTAAATAAGAATCATTTGCAGAATTGAGTGATACTGATTCGTGGGGAAATTTATTATCAGACACTGAAAGTGATGACAGGGACAATTCTGCAACCGAGCAAATTTCAGAGTTTTGATTTGATTACATTATTGAATACATTTTATTATTATTTTTTGATAATTATTTATTATATTATAATTGTATGATTTCATTGTTTCAAACTTTTTCACACCCGGGATGTCTACTAGACTCTTGTTTGGACAGATTTAAGTGAGTTATTCTTAAGAATTACAGGCCTACAATATAAAACACCACATTTCTATGCAAAACAATGTACCGCTTTTAGACACAAAAATCTGACATAATCATACCGCCAGGGAGGTTAAACACCCATTTTTCTCAACTTCAGCTGTCCTCTACAGTAATTAGCTAAACTCACGCCTCTAATACTTAGCAGCTGCAATGGCTGTGACTGCTGAATCTGAAAGAGAACAGCCTCTGGGGCAGTGGCGGTTGGTGGGCATTTCGTTTGGGGGGCCGGCACTGCCAGCACCCCCCCCCCCCACCAGGGGTAGTTTGCGGCAATGACAGCACCCGCATCTCCCCCCCCCCGAGCTGTCACTTACCTGTGGATGGAGGTGCGGGGAGCGGCCAGGAACGGCGGCCAGAGGTGTGGCCCGGAGCTCCAGGGAGCGGTGGCATGGAGATCCAGGGAGCGGCAGCATGGAGGTCTGGGGAGCTGTGACATGTGGGTCTGGGGAGTGGTGGCATGGAGGTCCGGGGACTGCGGCCCGCAGGTGCGGGGAGTGGCAGCCCAGAGGTGTGGGGAGCGGCAGCTCCGGTGTCCACTCCTCCATCTCCTACTGTTCTCTTCCTGTTCCTAAATGCCAGGCATCCAATAGGATCACCTGATGCTTAGGCCAATCGAGAAACAGGTCTCACAGACCTGGCTCCAGATTGCAGGGGAGGAACGGTAGTGTGAAAAAAGAGAAAATGAATGTGTTATGGTCACACAATTGGGTAGGAGTGCGCCCCGAGCCCACCCTATTTTGACGCCTATTAGAGCCTAAGGCTCCAATCAGGTGCTTCAAAAAAACGACACTCTGTCCTGCCTTTTTGATGAATACAGCACCTAGGCTTAATTACCTTCAGTGAAAACTGTACTCCAAAATAATTAATGGATCCAGTTGGTGGTGCAAACAGCGATATGCAAAATCTATAATTCATTGCATACACTCAGAATTCTGATTTGATACTGCCGAATTATCTGCTTACTTTTTGTTTTATCACAGCAGATCTTCCTAACTGGGGTATCAATACCCCTTTGGGTTATGGGAAGCAACTGCTTAGGGATATAGGACTGGCTCTCTAAATTATTCAAAGCAAAACTGAGAAAGGATTCTCTGCATTATTAAATTGGAAATCAAAGTAGAGAAATCAACTTGCTGTGTTAGATAATATGTGAGTAACACGAGCAGTAGACACAACAAACTTCTCGCTTGTGAAAACTTGTAGCTAGCTTTTGCATTTGGGATTGTATCAATAAATATGTTGAAATTATGCTTTTCTTTCAGCTGTTCTGTTCCTAGCTACACTATATTGCCAAAAGTATTGAGACACCTGCCTTTACACACACATGAAATTTAATGGCATCCAAGTCTTAGTCCATAGGTTTCAATATTGAGTTGGCCCACCCTTTGCAGTTATAACAGCTTCAACTCTTCTGGGAAGGCAGTCCACAAGGTTTAGGAGTGTGTCAATGGGAATGTTTGACCATTCTTCCAGAAGCCCATTTGTGAGGTCAGGCACTGATGTGGACAAAAAGGCCTGGCTCACAGTCTCCGCTCTAATTCATCCCAAAGGTGTTCTATCGGGTTGAGGTCAGGACTCTGTGCAGGCCAGTCAAGTTCCTCCACCCCAATCTCGCTCATCCGTGTCTTCATGGACCTTGCTTTGTGCACTGCTCCAAATCATTTGGTGGAGGGGGATTATGGTGTGGGGATTGTTTTTCAGGGGATGGGCTTGGCCCTTTAGTTCCAGTGAAGGGAACTCTTAAGGCGTCAGCACTGACAGCACCCCGTGACGTCAACCCCTGACCAAGAATGTTCTAAAAATCTCCGCTGTTGGCCGTCCATGACATCATACACACAGCCCTGACCATATGTATGCCATTCCACTGGCAGGTGATGCCACCTACTGACCCCCTGTCATCATCATTATCTTCATTATCATTCCTCTGTACCTGGCATCCCACCACTCTATCTTCTGTCATCATACTCCTTATCATCATCCCCCCTGTACCCCACCTTCAGCTTCTTACCAACCTACCCCTTGTCAGCATCATCATCCCCCCTTGTACCCCACTGCTGGCATCCTACCAACCCAACCACTGCCATCATCATCCTCATATTCATGCCTCACGAAAAGGTTAAGAATCCTGATCTATAGTATTCATTTTAAAAGATTTTTGTGTTCTAAAAGTGAAAACGATAGGAAAGGAAACTGCTAAGAAACAGCATTATGTACCCAAACTCCAGGAAGTATTGGTGACTGTATGTTTTTAGTTTCAGCACCAACTATGCAAAAAAAACCTATTCTTGCCTCATGGTTCTTTAGACTGGCCTTACACCAATGAGAATGTTAGGACAAATGTATTACAACACACGATATACAGTATATGCATTGTAGTGCATTGTTATTCATATACAGTATAAAAAAATACAACTGCCCTTTAGTTCACAGAACTCACATCAATGAGAATGTGCGGTGATGTGTTTGACAAAAATAGTGCACGTGATTTTTTTCATGCATTGAGGCTGGTCAAAACTCATTGTGAATGTGCTACCCTAGCGTAACACACCTCAAGGCAGGAACAATGGGCCCTTAGTGTGATGGGTCCCACTGACCTATAAGGAGGCTTGGGAGGTAGGAGGGTCAGGAAGAAGATCAAATTTGCATATAGCGTTAGCAGGGCCTGTGCTTGACTATTTTGCACCCTAGGCAAGGCTACCGCCACCCCCCACCCCTCGGGCCGCCCGCCCGCATACAATATCAATTTACAGCTGGGTGCTGATTGCTCACTGGGGCAGCAGAACGTCTCCTCCATTCTGAGAAATGGTGCCTGCCTCCTCTCCCCCCCCCCCCCCCTCCGCTGTCCACGGACTCCCTGGAGGCGGCTCAGTGTCCCCCTCCTCACAGGCTGAGCTGCTGCTGACCGCAGCAGCAGCCATGACGGATGTCCTGCACGTCTGCTGCTTTCTCTGGATTGGCAATCAGAGAGTCAGCCAGCACCTCAGCCCTGTGTAGGGTTGCAGTCTTCAGCCCCTCGTGTTCCCTGACCAGGCTAGTAGAGAAGTCAGCGGCTGTGGCTGCGCCCCCTAGGCAGCAGTGCGCCCTAGGCGGCTGCCTAGTTTGCCTAGTGGCAGCCCCGGCCCTGATCGTTAGATGCCTATATCTCAAGATCTATGTGTTGGCAAAAGACAAAAGTGCTTGTCACTGAAGATATCCTCTGCGTTTGCATTTTTGTCATCACTTGACAAGTTTGACTTGTATTTGTTTTTGCCGCTACCTAAAATGTGGCAACATAATACAGCACATGCAGCAAAACCTATGCTAACAACAGAATAGGTCTTTATGATTTATGAAGCATGAGCAATGCAATTACGCTCAGTTGATGCTGGCATGTTAAAGGCTGAAACTAAAAATAAGAGAAATGGGGAAGTTAATATATCCTTCAAGATTACGGTACTTTCTTCAAACGTAGCTAGTAATATAAAAGCAAAAAAGATGACAGCAAAAGTATAAAAATAAAGAGCACAGCTAAACTTGATCACTGTAAGAAAACAAAGGGCAAAGTCTTACTGGTTTATTATAACACAACTTTCTGATATAAGCGGTATTTGAACAATTACTCACACCCAATTGACCTTTCTTATTCAGTTTTAAAATAGTGGGATGCACTATACAGTGAACTGACATTTCATAGAAGGTTCACTTGGTATAGTTTACACATGTACAGCAAAATAAGCCATTCAAATGTATTCCATACTGTAGATGTAAAGGCATATTCAATAAACCAAAAAGAAAGTATGGTAATCAACAGCATTGAATCAAAATCAATCTTTTACATACTGATTGTTTAGGTTCTTGCACCTTGCATATCATCACAGCTCTTTGAATTGCAGTAATGAAAAAAGGCAATAATATGCAAAGCTGCAAATCCTCTTACCTGATATTTTAATAGGGCTCTGGAAACTTGGCTGAATCTTGTGAACATTATCATTTTTTAACACTTGGTCCAGCGGGGACCTCTCAAAGAAAGTGAGGACAACTTCTGATCTTGAATACTGTATAAAATAAGAGAAAAAAAGACATAAGTATGCATATGATGGCTGAATAAATAAATGAACAGCTGGTATTGTTTGTACACACTGCTGCACTGCTTCAGAATACTGCTACACAGGCATTTGCAATTTGTTAAATCATAAAATGTTGATATTATGACATCCATTCTAACAGCCCCCCAAACAGAACATTGTGAAAGTGTGGAAAGCTCCTACTTTAGATCCATTGGAGAGTAAAAACGGGTATGGGTGATGTCAAATGATGACTATTTTAAATGAAAAATTGACCCTTTTTGAGAAGGCCTCCTTTTTCAACTTCCTGGTTGAGTGAGGCACTGGTGATGCAACCCTGGCCTCAGCTGCAACTTGAGAAATTCCTGTCACATATTCATGGAGGCAAACCCAGAGATCCAGGAAGTAAAGGGAGACTAAGTTATTTGCCCTTAGTGATGGCCACCAGAAGTAGAACAGGAAGGAAAAAAAATAAAAGAATAAAAAGCCTGCAATTATCCATATATATCTGTTTGTAGATTGTCAAACTAAACATTTCTAAAGGCTCCTTTGTGTACTTTTTATGAGACAGGTAAAGTTTCTATTTAATGCTTTATCTCTGACTTAAGATGTATTATTAAGATTTGATCTTTGAGGTAATCGGCTGTGAATTACTTGTCAGGGTAATTCCACATGCTCAACCAGTGCTGGCAGCAGTAAACCATGCATGAGACAAGGATATCCAGAAACAGTCCAAGTACGTTTGTCCTATGTATGCTAATCAAAATCACAGACAGCCGATTTTGGGAAAAGTTGGACGTGCAGTCGTACAACAATCGCATCGCGTGTACAAGGCTTTAGCCTTGCAATGCCTCAGCTGGAGGGTCCCAGGTTAAACACCCGTGCCCTAATGGGTTTCCCAAATCAATCAGGCAGTTTCTGTTCCTTTTAGTGTTCAGTCAATACTCAGACTTTCCACACAGTAGCAGGTTCCCACAGCAGGGAAAATGAGAGAGAGAGCCAGATGCATCAATCAACTTGCATACATAAAGGCCCAAGGACAGCTGAGATAATAAAGATGTCTGGCTACCAGGTAAGATGTGGACATAGGAATGGAGGCTTTATCCCACCAAAAAGCCTTACAAAGACCCAAGCTTCAGGACTCAGATCAGGACTTATTAAGATTCTGAGAAAACTGAAAGTTTGTTTTCTGCACATCAGCCATAATGTGTGTCTGTGAGAAACCTAGGTTACACTGTCCACAATCCTGACAGCCAGTGTCTCACAATATATAAACTGTATATATAGTTCCAAGGGTACTCTGCATGTAAAGTATCCCCATACAAATTCATACTAACAGGTCTTGAAACAGAGATAATTCAAAGTGGAAACATGTATTGGGGTTGGTTTACCAAAACTGGAGAGTTCAAAATCACATTGCACGTGATTCGCACAGGGTTCGGTTTGAGCCCATCATTTTGTATGGCTCAAATGTACTGCATTCTGTGACCTGCTTTTTGTTATCTTTTAACTGACACCTGCAGCAGATCGCATGAACACAGTGCAATTGCTATGCAGGAAAGGCAGCGATTCCTGTGCGCTTTCCTCATCACATCAGTGTGAACTAAGCCTAAAACCTGGCAGCTGATTGGTTTCTATGCAGAGCTGCAACAGATTTTGCACTCTCCAGTTTTAGTAAATAACCCCTATGTGTCATTCTGTGAAATTCTGCTTATGGGATCTTTGTGTAAACATTCAGTTTTATCATTTCTTTTTAAGACACTGATACATAGAAACGAATAGGCATATAAACTCAACACCCCCCACCAAAAACATCCCCTAAGTAGAGATGTCATACAGTGCAAATGCTAAAAGAAACATCAAAGGTGATGGTCAAAGATCCCATAAGCAGAAATTCACAGAATGGCACATTGGGGTTGATTTACTAAAACTAGAAAGTGCTAAATCTGGTGCAGTTGCGCATGGTAGCCAATCAGCTTCTAACCCCAGCTTGTTCAATTAAGCTTTGACAATGAAACCTGGAAGCTGCTTGGTATCTATGCACAGCCAGGGCTGGCCCAAGACATTGTGCTGCCTGGGTCCAAGAATATAAATGCTGCCCGCCCAAAAAAAAAAAATCACGCCCACAAAAGGCCCCCACATCCAACATTTTATATCATGATAATTAAAACTAAAATTAAATTTATCAGGAAGTCAGATTTACATGCAACAGCACCTTGTCTATATGCAAAATTATATGACATACCATTATGTCCAATTCCAAGGGTGGGTTAGGGCAGTATAGGGGCAGCTAAGGCAGTATAGGGGCAGGCTAGGGCAGTATATAGACAGGCTAGGGTAGTATATAGGCAGGCTAGTGTAGTAAATGGTCACACTAGGGTAGTATATAGACAGGCTAGGGTAGTATATAGACAGTCTGGGGTAGTATATAGACAGGCGAGTGTAGTAAATAGTGATGCTAGGGTAGTATATAGACAGGCTAGGGTAGTATATAGACAGGCTAGGGTAGTATACAGACAGTCTGGGGTAGTATATAGACAGGCTAGGGCAGTATAGGGACAGGCTAGGGTAGTATATAGACAGTCTGGGGTAGTATACAGACAGGCTAGAGCAGTATAGGGATGGGCTAGGGTAGTATATAGACAGGCTGGGGTAGTATATAGAAAGGCTAGGGCAGTATAGGGGCAGGCTAGGGTAGTATATAGACAGGCTGGGGTAGTATATAGAAAGGCTAGGGCAGTATAGGGGCGGGCTACGGTAGTATATAGACAGGCTTGGGCAGTATAAGGGTGGGCTAGGGTAGTATAGGGGATGGCGGAGCAGCCCGGGGGGAATTGTCATCATGACACATAATTGCAGGAAAAATAATCTTGGTCGTCAATTTGCTGGGTAAATAGATAAGAAGGAGAGGTGGCTGTGGTTCTATTTGCTGCCCCTCTCAAAGTTCTGCCTGGGTCCAATGGACCTACTGGGACCCATGGTAGGGCCGGCCCTGTGCTCAGCTGCACCAAATTTTGCACTCTCCAGCTTTAGTAAATCAACCTCATAGTGTCAAAGTACAGGAAATATAAATACATATCAGTAAACATAGAGCAGTAGTAAACAAATACTGTATATGCCATAAAAAATGGCAAACAATCCATATCAGCGGATACAAAACCGCCCATGCGCATATTGTACACAATGCCAGGGTAGAACAAAAACAAACTGCAACAAAAAGTGCTAATGAGAAAACATGTAACCTACTAAAAAAAACATAATGTTGCTTCTTCCTTCCTCTTTGCCATGACAACACAATGTATTTTTACATTGAATTCCAAAGCACGTGTTGTCAGACTTGCCAACTTCATTTCTGATGCATTACAAAGAACACAGACTTCTTCTCATCTCCCTGTGCACTGGAAGTTATCGGTTCTTAAGGTTTCTGGCAAAATCAAAAGTTTATCGAACAGATAAAACTAAACAACTTTTAATGTTCTATTTAGCAGAGGCAAACAAGAGAAGTTTGTTGTTAAGGTTTACATAAACTTTATTACTCCATAGTATCACAGCTGTGCAAATTTTTATAATACTTAGCAATGTAACTTTAAATTGAAAAGTCTAAAAAATATAAGATGTTCTGGCTACTAGTGACACGTGTAATAAGATAGTCTCAATGTCCTTGCCGTTTTTCACATCAAAAGATGTATTTTGTTTGAACAAGGAGGAAACCTTGAAATCATTAAAAATAATGGGATATTATTAAGTGAAAGTAGTTTGTTAGATCCTATTCTGGGAATTAAGCTGTTTATTTGTAGACCAGGAACTCTCCAGTTAACAAAAATCATTCCATAGGTGGTTTTGTGATGTCTGAAGTGCAACAATTTTTTTTTTGTTCTGGAATGTGGGGAAGGGTTAAAACCACGTTTAGGTTTTTATCGCTATTTGTGTCCTCATTGCGACATCAACTCCTTCATGATGTTTTGCATTGTTCGATGACTCCCCAAACATTTTCATGAAAATAATTCATTTTTATATAATTCATTTAATAAATTCTGCTTTAAATATTAGTACTATGAATACTTTTTAAAAACAATAATATTCTTTGATACCGTTGACATTTGCACTTAATATCAGCAGCTGCCGTTATGGTTGTTACAATGCTGAATTTTCAGTAGATGTACAGCAATCATTTCTTTGGAACCACTCCTAGCACTATGGGCAGTGGCAGCCCATCCATACAAGGGGCAAGGGCGCCACCCCCCAATTCATGTGCTCGGCCCCTAATCTACATGCAGGGTGCAGGACGTATGGATTTCAATGGTGTTTTTTTTTTAGAAGCACGTGATTAGAGCCTGAGGCTCTAATTGGCTTCAAAAAAGGGTGGGCACTGCACCCTGAACCCACCCAGTGATGTGACAATAGCAAATTAATATGCGCTATTGTCGTCCTGATTCTCCTCATGGCCAATCAGGAAGCAGGTCCTGAGACCCGATTGGCCGAAAGGAGAAGCGATCCTATTGGCAGCCGAGGAGGAGGAGATGCAGGTTAAGCCGAGGAGGAGGAGATGCAGGGTAAAGTGCTGCCCACGACCTAGATGGGGTAAGTGCGGGGCTGATCCGACCGACTAGCACCAGCCGCCGCTGACTATGGATGTGCTCACTGGCTCTCCAACAGAGTTCGAGGTTGGGGGTACATTCAGTAAAGGAATGTATATAGAATTTACTCAGAAAGTGAAGGGTGGAAGGTCAGAAGCACACAACACAGCTAGGCCATTAACAACAAACTGAAAATAGGGACAACTCAAGGCTGCCCATGCTGAACAACCATGTAGGCAACACCATAGCTCCCAACTGTCCCTGATTTGGAGGGACTGTCCCTGATTTGGAACAAAGTCCCTCTGTCCCTCTCGCCTCCTCATTTGTATCTCATTTTGGTCTGAGCTATATATTTCTAAATAAAATGCACTATTTATCTTTCAAAAAGTGTTAACCAGTGCTAAACCTTTCATTCAATTTTTAAATTGTTGCATTAGTAAATTTCAAAAGCCGTTATAAAGGAAAAATAGTGGTTAAAAAAAAAAACAAAAGAAATTCTTTGCATTAAGGTAAAGAAAACATTTTTCAGTTTCCCTGTGCCCCCCCCCCCATCCCCTGTATGAAGAGTAAGAGAGGGGAGAAGAGATCAGCGATGTGCAAGGCTGCAACTATTCTCACCTTACTTCCTCTTTACACAGCACTCGAGCAGCAGCAGGAGCCATTGGCTCTTGCTGCTGTCAATCAGATGCAGTAAAGAGTAAGTGGGGACGGGCCTAAGTCCCGCTGTGTAAGTCTATGAATCCCAGCTCTGTAGACACACAGCTCGGGACCGCAGGGATCACGCTCTCCCCATATCCAGAGCTGGCTATGGTGGTCCCTCTCAAGAAGAGGAGGAACTAAGATCGCTGCCGGGGACCCGAGAAGAGGAGGATCTGAGTCGCTCTGAGCAATACCACTGCACAGAGCAGTTAAGTATAACATGTTTCGTTGGCCAATTGAAAAATGGACTGTAAAGGCACGTACTTACTAAAAA
>BLSH010343268.1:468297-481064 GCA_018402905.1 Glandirana rugosa
GCCCCCCCCCCCCCCCATCCCCTGTATGAAGAGTAAGAGAGGGGAGAAGAGATCAGCGATGTGCAAGGCTGCAACTATTCTCACCTTACTTCCTCTTTACACAGCACTCGAGCAGCAGCAGGAGCCATTGGCTCTTGCTGCTGTCAATCAGATGCAGTAAAGAGTAAGTGGGGACGGGCCTAAGTCCCGCTGTGTAAGTCTATGAATCCCAGCTCTGTAGACACACAGCTCGGGACCGCAGGGATCACGCTCTCCCCATATCCAGAGCTGGCTATGGTGGTCCCTCTCAAGAAGAGGAGGAACTAAGATCGCTGCCGGGGACCCGAGAAGAGGAGGATCTGAGTCGCTCTGAGCAATACCACTGCACAGAGCAGTTAAGTATAACATGTTTCGTTGGCCAATTGAAAAATGGACTGTAAAGGCACGTACTTACTAAAAAGTATATAAACTTTATTATAATTCATTTAAAAAAACAATATTCAAACATGTGCAACTGTATACAATAAGGCTGTGTCAAATAATTCCTGAGGAAGCGATCAAGGATCGCAAAACATGTCGAACAGCGTTTGAAATTACCTATCTGAAGTAGTATCCCAACAGCCTACTATTATCAGCCATTCATGGTTAAACATTTGTTTGATGTTTCCTATTGGGTTCTAGTAAAGTCTAGTGGGGCAAATACCATTGTTTATCTCAGATTTTTATTTGACACAGTCTTATTGTATACAGTTGCACATGTTTGAATATTGTTTTTTCTAAATTAATTATAATAAAGTTTATATACTTTTTAGTAAGTACGTGCCTTTAAAGTCCATTTTTCAATTGGCCAACAGTTTCCATATCCATAGGATGTGGCACAGATACATTTATTTTAACTAATATTCTTTTGTATAATGCTCCTTTAACCACTTGCCGACCGCCAACCGCAGGTTGACGGCTACAAAGTGGTGCGATATCGCAAATCGCCGTCATCTGACGCTGGCTGCAAGATCGCGCACTGTGAGCGTGCGCGCGCCGCCGGAGGCGCACCCGCGCACTCACTGTGTTCGGGGAGGGCCGGGGAGCGGGTGCGGCGGCCTCGATCGCCGCCGGCTACCCGCGATGCCCCCCCCCGGAGTGAAAGAACGGAGGTCCATGTATGTAAACACGGACCTCCGTTCTGTGAGAGGGGGAAGTGCTGTGATCACAGCCTTCCTCTACACAGAAGCTGTGATCACTTCCCTTCCCCTGCTAGGGCAGTCCCCCCCACAGTTAGAACACGCCCAGGGAACACAGTTAACCCTTAGAGCGCCCCCTGCAGGTTAACCCCTTCACTGCCAATGCCATTTACACAGTAATCAGTGCATTTTTATAGCACTGATCGCTGTATAAATGCCAATGGTCCCAAAAAAGTGTCAAACTGTTCCGACATGTCCGCCCCAATATCGCAGTACTGCTAAAAATCGCAGATCGCCGCCATTACTAATAAAAAAAAAATAAATAAATAAAAACCCCAAAAATGAATTCTCATCATCCGTAAACGCGGCCACTTTTGCGCAAACCAATCAATAAACGCCGATTGCGATTTTTGTTATCGCAAATATGAGGAAGAATATAAATCGGACAAAAACGGTGAAAAAAAATTTTTTTTATATATTTTTTTTGGATTTGTATATTAGCAAAAAGTAAGAAATTTGGGTTTTTTTGCAAAATTGTCGCTCTTCTTTTGTTTATAGCGGCGATCAGAAATGACGCAGCGATGATCAAATACCACCAAAAGAAAGCTCTGTTTGTGGGAAAAAAAGGACGCAAATTTCGTTTGGGTACAACGTCGCACGACCGCGCAATTGTCAGTTAAAGTGACGCAGCGCCGAATCACAAAAAGGGCTCTGGTCCTAAAGTGGGAAATCCTTCCGGGGCTGAAGTGGTTAAGAGTGGCATGAGGTGTGCCCTATGCCTACATACTTTTGCCAATAGGTGTCCCTTGTTCCCATCTCAAAAAGTTGGGAGGTATGGGTAACATTGTCCTGTGGCTAATCACCTCACCATAAGAATAAGGACTGGCATGACCTACAGAGACCTTCATGGATTAATTTACCCCAATTGACCTTCCATCATTTATCAACCACCTATAGACCCCCCTTTTTGCCCCCATTCATCTTCAACCCCTAATAATTCTACCATTCTAAGGAAAATCCAGGTGTTATAAGCTTTTTGGAAATATATGGCACCTTTGCCTACTTGACAATTTATTTGGTTAAAAATGTGACTAATGAATACACCAGGATATGCACATAAAATATACTATATTCCCACTCAGTTATCGCTTGTCAACAAATAGAAATGTTGTACACAAAATACTTACTTTACAAGGCATATTTATGACAGTCTTCAAGAGTTTCTCAACTTCGTTCAGTCTTGCCTCTATTTCATGGGCATCTTTTATTGTGATGAGTCCTGAAAAAGAGAGTGAGAGTTAAGAATGTGGGTATATGTATCTATCTTTTATTTCTTAGAAAGTTTGATTTATTACAAGAAAGCATATTCAATAAAGAATTACAGAAGCAAATACGGTGTATTAAATAAAGTAACCCATAACAATACCTATATTTCACTTCACAGCAGTTGAATCAAGTAAGCATGAACAGGAATTGGTTACTATATGGCACATTGTACACTGTGTAAAGTGGTTGTAAACCTCAGAGATGAAATCTGAATAAAGCATATCCCTCTATTGTGTGTACTTATCTCAATTAAGAGCACTATGTGTCATTTCTGTCTGCAGCTTGGTTCCCCTGCTATCAGCATGAGTCACTTCTGACAAGTTTTCCTGACACCAAGAGAAAAAAAGGTGACAGGGGAGTGACCTCCAGCTGATTGACAGCCTCAGCTCTGTTCCTGTGTGGTGTCTGAAAGGGGTGTGTCCCTTGCCTCCAATCAGCTCTGAGAGGTCTCCTCACTGAGCTTTTCAGAGTGTAAATTCAGCTCTCCATCAACTTTTTTCTCACAGCTCAGACAAGCTTTGTAAATTCTGGACTGGAATATTGCAGATAAACAGGTACAACTTATGTAGGAGAATTTGTTTAATCTCTGTGTATCGCCTAAGGCCAGTCATTTCACTGGGTATATGTTTACATTCACTTTAAGGCCAATGGTAGAAAGATAAAACCAACCTTTAACAGTGCTCACTGATGAAGACATTGGCACAGATGTAATGATGCCAGTGCCCTTCTTTACAGCAATGTACTGTCAGCACAGGGTGCCGTGATGATGAACCCCCCAGGAGAAGGGAATAATGGGCCTTGGACTCACAGGAAGTTGGTTGAATGAAACTGGGTGTCATTCAACCCAGAAGAGGGCTGGGGCTGGACCATAGAATGATGAGTAAGTTATGTGAAAAAGCTGCTTAAAAAAATGTTGTTAGACTTTAAGGAACACTCTACCCTTGAAAAAAGTCTGACCGTTTGCTTAAAGGTAAACTATTAAGGTTATGGGTCAATTTTCTTTCTTTAAGTTTTTAGATTTTGAAATCATATTTGATATCTTTTAGGATGGGTTCACACTGCAAACAGATACAGCTGACAGCAGGGGTCTGGTGCGTCCCTGTTCTCTGTTTCCGGGACAAAACAGGCCCGAATTTTTGCCTGAATTCGGACCTGAAACGGAGCCAAAGACGCACAGGACCCCTGTGCAATCTGCTCCACAGCCACCGCGGAGATGTGTGAACCGGCTCCATTGAGAGCCGGTCACAATCTCCTGTCATGCGAACTGGATTCAGAGAAACCTGCATCCAATTCGCAATAGTGTGAACGCAGCCTTAAAGTCATAGCACAGCAGAATCTGTTCACTTCCTAATATCTCTTTCTCTCTTGTTTGAAGTCTCTAAGGAGCTGTATGAGCAAAGCAAACATGGAAGAGAAGTGAGAAGGTTGTGTCATTTCTCTGACTAGTTCACTTGTGTGTGTAAATCTGAATTTGAGCTATTGATCTCTGTACACAAAATAATATTCTTTGCTAGCAAAACAGATAATAACAGATCTACAGATGAAACATTAGACATACAGATTATAGGGGCATATTGTATTGCATAATACTAGCAATCCTAAAAGAATACTATTCTGCTCCTACAACATAGTTCCCTTGCTATCCAATTCTACAAGGTGTGCATGCATAACTGGTCCCTCGCTGACAAGTGAGATACCGCAGGGTTTTGGCCAGTGAGGAAAGAGGTGATTTAGCATAAATGAATAATAATTAATCAATCAAGTAAAACATTCATATATATCAAAAACTGTAAATAAGAATGTTTAAGAAAAACATTCATAAATAATCCAGTAAAGTCCAAAAAGGTCAAAAAAAGAAGAAGACAAGCGCTCTTAATTTATACTTGTGTATCAACAAAAATCCATAGTTCGGTCTGGATAGCAAAATCTTCACACCCAAAAATGCACACCAACTCTCAAGCTGCTTACCAGCTACTTTGACCCCACAAAGGGGGTCGGGCTGCCCTTTATCTCAGTATCCCCATGGGATACATGGATATCAGGAGGCAAGATTCCAGGGTGGGTTACCATACCACCAGGATGTTTAGCAGTGGGCTCAGCAAAAGGGAAAGACAAAGGAGGAGCTCATATTGTAGTAATTAAAAATCCAGGCTTTTTAATGAAGGTACTACTTACAAAAAGGCAGGAGTAAAATTGCATATAAAACAATCAATCACAAGCAGACACCCCAGCGGGTGTGATGAAGTTAACGCTGTAGCTTCTCCCGACTAGTTTCGTTCAAAAGAACATTATCAAGGGATAAAGGAGTATCAGAAGTAGTGGATCACAAGGAGAACCTCTAGAAGTGGGACAGCCACATAGGAAGCTAGAGGGCCCTGAAGACTGTAAATAATGTTCCTCTCTGGTTATTGATATAGTGGTTATATAGAATTGCATGGATATGTAAACCTAAAGAATGGCTAAACACATTATTTGCTGTTTTCTTGTTCTTCTAGAAGTGCTCCAACCTTTGTATTTTACAAAATGTTGCCTTATGCTGGCTATACACTAGATGAAAAATCGTTCGATAAGCTGTCATTTGGACAGTTCATTCGTTTACTGTCCAGTTAATGGGCAAAAATCGAAAATTGGCTGTGGCTTTTTGAGCCGATAAATCGAAGGAAAGGTTTGAGAAACTTTGGCCGAATGGACGATAAATTGAAAGGTTAATGTGTTTCTCACCCGAACAGTTTGAACTGGGCTTATGTGACAAAATTAACAAAAACGGATTCATTTATGTCAGTTGAACAATTTATCGATCAAATTTCGGTCATTACATGATGGCAAAATCGTTTGCTCTCACAACCGTATGTTCGTTTTTGCAAACTCGTTCGGCTGATTTTTTGGTATAGTGTATGGGCAGCATTACACGCTAGCCATTTAGAGACAAATGCTTCTAAACATTACCATTGTATCTGACAGTTCAAGTTATGATACCAACAATAGCAAAGCTTCAGTTTTGCTTTAAAGTGTGAAGACCCCTTTGATCTTTATCTTGCTTGACTTGATGATAAACATTACAGTCAATCAAATCAGCAAAACACAGGTTATAAAAGGAATATAAAATATAAACTGAAGACTTGACTGAAAGAATGTATTTGCCATTTTTTGTGCAATTTGGTTAAAACACAGCACTGTCCATAGTAATCTGGAGCCAAGAGTGACCACGTGTTACAAATAAGTGTACTGCACTGACTTGACTTCAATCTAATGCAGTTTAACCTAATTGAAAGCATATGCTTTGGCCTGAAGCCAATGACGAACTGTACTAATTAAACTATAAAAGCCTTAAGCTTAAGGACTTGTAAATCCTTAGTGTGTTAGCGCAGTGTGTCCATTACAATATTTGGTTGGGATTTGCTGGTATAGTTAGCAAGTCAACCACATCATTTTACTACGGTAAACTCTGTGTTGCAAAGCAAATGTGCTTTGTTCTTATATTCATTCATAGATTGACTTAAAGCAGAACATTAGCATACATTTAAAATTTTGTGAGAAGGACATTTTTTTATTGCACAAGAGATACTATCTGAGATATTCATAAAATGTCATAGACACTCTTTAGAATTCTCTCGCTCCTCCACACCACAAATGTCAGCACAGGTGACAGATCCAAGTACCTCAATGAGTATGTGCTATCCTGCGCTACCTTTTACAAAAGCATGTGCTAAAATGATCAAACATAAAATGAATAGGTGGCTGGCTGCAAACAACAAAATTGTATTCCCACAATTCTAAAGGCTCGTTTACACATGCTTTGGCTTCAACGCACATCAAAGCCCCTACTGCTTCAACAAGCTTTTATAATATGTTTTTGAGGCTTCGGTGGTGCTTCAATGAGGCTTTGATGGTGCTTCAATGAGGCTTTGGTGGGGCTTCAATGATGCTCTTTTGAAGCTTTGTTGAAGCTTGGCCGATGCTCTGTGTGTTTGTTGATATCTCACATCTGCAATTTCTCCAAAACAAAGCGAAGCTAAAGCTGAATTAAAGCCTCTGAAAAGCCACAGGTGCTTCAAGAGAGCTTCAAACAAGCTTTCTCATAGACTTCTATGGGGGCGTTGGAGAGGCTTTGAAGCGTGGCTAAAGCTACATGGGGTATAATTTTTGATGCAAAGCTGAAGCAAAGCCAACGCAAGGTGCAAACAGGACTGTAAGCTAACCATTTTATTTAGTGATATGGGCTTTGACTGATGTTAAGAGAGCTTTAACAAAGTCGTTTTGAAGCAAGTGTAAACGAGCCCTTACTGCCAAACAACTAAAATGAACATTGCTGTGCTTCCCCCTTCAAAATGTGCATCAATTTTAATTCCAAGAGAGTGAGATTACTATGTCTACAGAGCAAACATAAAGAGAAAGAGCTAAAGTTGCAGGAAAATATATGAATGCAAACCTTATCATTATAGTCTTCTTTTTTCATTTTCTTTAATGGCTTATGTACAGAGGCGTTGTTACCCTGAGTTTAACGAGTGTTTGAAAAGCTCATAAAACACAACTCAGCAGAGTCTTATTTCCCTTAATGGTACAATGGATGCCAGGTCTGGTGCTGCATTTGACCTACTTTGCATTGTGATCCTGCGACTTCCATCCTCTGAATGCAGTGGAGCCTACTGGAGATGTGTTTGTATTGCAGGCAGTGCTGGTCAAATGCAGCATTTTGCATTTGAACAACTGCATTTGAGTTGTGCTACATTCAAATGTAAAAGTCAGCATTCAACAGCAATTTCATGGACAGCTTCCCCTGTGGGGCTTGTAGTTGCTAAGACACTTGAGACCATCACAACCTATGACTCTACTCTGGCCCCAGTGAGCTGCCAGCAGGGCAATTTCCTGCCCGAGAAATGAAAGTAAACAAAATGGTCTGTGGTATGGACACTCCAGCCTCAGTGGCACTCTAGGTCAATGTCCCTGTACCCAACAGGGACTTGGATCTGTCAAACAAATAAAATGAATATTGCTGCGTTTCCCCCTTTAAAAGGTGCAATCAATTTAAATCCTCCAGTGATGTAAATAATAATCTGACAAAAAGTGCCCCAAACAAACATTCAATCCTTCATTATGTCTCTTTGCAATACATAATGAAAATATATACTTATAATAATAACTTCAATACAAACACACAAAAAAACTCTTCAAATGTCATTTTTCCATACAATCAGTGATACAGCTCATATATTGGTGTGATCCACACTTTGTGCCAATCCTTAAAGATTATATCAGTGACTCCCGCCACCATTCAAACTTGTGCTCGCCTCCATGTTTGACCTGTCAATCCCAGGTTAACCCACGCTTTGCCTAACCTGGGGTACAAAAAACAGGCTGCTCTGTATTCCTCCTCCATTATGCTCCTGTCACAGGCTACTCTGCAAATTTGGGTGTATGGCCCTTTAAATCCGCAGTACCTACACTGCGGGTAAACTCATGCAACACATGGTATCCGAATAGTGTAGAACAGGGGTAGGCAACCAGTAGCCCTCCAGCTGTTGTGGAACTACATTTCCCATGAGGCATTACAAGGCTGGCAGTTACAATTACTCCCAGAGGCATGATGGGAATTGTAGTTCTGCAACAGCTGGAGGGCCCCAGGTTGCCTACCCCTGGTGTAGAAGGTTAAAAGCACCAGACATTTATTAAAATCATTTCACTTACACAAAGATGAAGAAAAAACAGCTTGTGATAATCTTAGCGGGGCTCACAGCTCCCGTGTCACTTCCGACTTCAACAACGTTACCTGAGGAAGTCGCGTGACCGTGACAACACGCGTTGGGTGGAGCCAGATGACGTTGCCGAAACTGGAAGTGACGCGGGAGTCGCAAGCCCCACTATGATTATCACAAACTGTATTTTCTTCACCTTTATGTAAGTGCAATGATTTTAATAAATGTCTGTTTTTAATGTTCTACACTATGTGGATACCTTGTGTTGTATGAGGTTACCCGCAGTGTCTGTACCATGGATTTAAAGGGTCATGCACCCAAATTCAAGGAGTAGCCTGTGGCACCTAGGAGCATAATGGAGGAGGAGTGCAGGGGAGCCTGTTTTTTGTACCCCAGGGTAGGGAAAGCGTGGGTTGACCTGGGATTGACAGCTCCAATGTGGAGGTGAGTGCAACTTTGAATGGTGGTGGGAGTCACTGATATAACCTTATTGGCACAAAGTGTGGATCACACCAATATATGAACTGTATCACTGATTGTATGGAAAAAGGACATATGAAGAGGTTTTTTTTGTGTTTTTGTATTAAAGTTATTATTATAAATATATTTTCACTATATATTGCAAAGAGACATAATGAAGGATTGAATGTTTATTTGGGGAACTTTTTGTAAGAAGATTATTATTTACATCACTGGAGGAGTTCCGCCCACATCATTTTTTTTTGCTGGCATCCACCTAGTTAGTATTCATTACACAAATAAAGTAATTGATAGCTTTAAATCCAGGTAGTCTCCCTATTTATTTTGTACTTACATTGCTGATTTTTTCTTTACTGGAAGTTCTCATCTTAGCTGTGGGCATGTGAAGCCCACTCGCACCCTCCTCGAGTTTCTTCCTGGATGTCTCGTTACCATAACAATGGGCAGCGACAGAGGAAGGTCCCGCTCCGTTGTTGTGGCAACATAGATAACATGTCTCTCCCCCACAAAATCGCCTCATTTCCTGTCTGGAAATAACGTGATTTTAGAGCTCAGGGATGCCCACTGACTCATGGGAAATGATGACTCACGTCTCCCATGAGATCAGGCGAGGGAGGAAGTGATGTGGAGTGCCACAGATCAGGAAGTGGAAGATTGCAGGGACCACATTGCAACAGGGCAGTTAGGGTGAGTATAAAATTATTTTTTTTTCCAAAGGTGATTCATCATGCATAGAGGATTTGAAATATATAAAGATGTATTTGTGGGTGGAACTCCGCTTTAAATTGATGCAAATTTTAAAGGGAAAGTGCAGCAATATTCATTTTATTTGTTTGACAGATCCAAGTCCCTGTTAGGTACAGGGATATTGACCTAGAGTGGCACTGAGGCTGAAGTGTCCATACCACAGACCATTTTGTTTACTTTCAGTTCTCGGGTTGCCCTGCTGGCAGCTCACTGGGGCCAGAGTAGTCATTGGTTGAGGCGGCCCCCAGTGTCAACTACAAGCCCCGTAGGGGAAGCTGTCCATGAAATTGCTGTTGAATGCCGACTTTTACATTTGAATGTAGCACAACTCAAATGCATTTGTTCAAATGCAAAAAGCTGCATTTGACCAGCACTGCCTGCAATACAAACTCATCACCAGTAGGATCCACTGCATTCAGAGGATGGAAATGGCAGAATCACAATGCAAAGTAGGTCAAATGCAGCCCCAGAAATGGCATCCACTGTACCATTAAGGGAAATAAGACTCTGCTGAGTTGTATTTTATGAGCTTTTCAATTTCACTCATTAAACTCAGGTTAACAACGCCTCTGTACATAATCCATTAAAGAAAACTAAAAAAAGAAGGCTTTAATGATAAGGTTTGCATTCATATATTTTCCTACAACTTTAGCTCTTTCTCTTTATGTTTGCTCTGTAGACATAGTAATCTCACTCTCTTGGAAAATTTTGTACAGAATTTTCCATGCCTATGCGTGTGAAAACAAATTTCACTGCTTTAACCGTCCCTTGAGTCCAGGTGAGATTAAAGTAGGAGGATGGGAGGTAAAGGCTTAGGATGGCCTGTGGATAATGCTACTTGTGACATATCTCATTAAAACTACTAACCACTGTGCACAAGCAAATTGTAATAGCATGTTCTGGGTCTTCCCAAGCATACAAAATACCAGAACAAATTATTATAAGCCATTATTTTAGAAGTTATTAAACCAGAAACTTAAAGCGGAACTTCACTCTCTCAATCAACGTTGACTATTTTTAATTCTTATGCCGCTAGCATTAGTAAATGCATAGGAAAGTATATTATATTTGCTTGTTTTAAACTTTTTTTTTTTTGCATTTCTTCAGTTACTTCCAGGTTTCTGTGCCTAGGCAAATGATGTCATATATCCCAGGGATCTTCACTAGTAGAGGAAAGGCTTTCTTAGCTAAGCACACCCTCTTTTGCTTGCATGCCTGAGCTAAGGGTAGGTGGATTCTAGGACGTAAATGCAACATGAATCATCTGCCATTATTCAAAATGGCCAAGGACAGAAATTATAGGGGGGGGGGGGGTTAAAAGTGATTTCTGAACAAAATAAAGAATAAAGACATGGATGGGGATGGAGGAGCTTGCTTTGAATATCAACAATGAATTAAATCGTGTTTTTGGTTTGTGGTGCTCAGATGCAGTGTAGCTCTACCTTAACGTACTCCTGTGCAAACATAACAGGGGACATGATTGGCTCATGCTGTTTAGCGCTATCAATATATGAGCCAAGCAGGTAGTAATTCCACAATAATGTATAGTTATTGACCTAGGGCAATTGGAAGCCTTTCCAAGACATGGTAACCACATCTTACATGTACAGTCAAAAAGTTTTTTTTGTTTTGAATAGTGTAGGGATAGGGTAAATCCCTGTCATGTTACTATTGCTGTCTGTGTTCCAGATAGGTAGATTACCCCCCTTGTTTATCCTGTTGCCCATGGTTACAGAGCAGGAACGTAACTACAATTCATCTGGCTTCCTAGCAAAATTTTGATAAGCCCGCCCCATTAACTCTCTGTGTGACACCTGACAATGCCAACTAGGACAATAGTGTAATTGATCCTAACATAAAGTACGCTATATTACCAAAAGTATTGGGACGTCTGCCTTTACACGCACATGAACTTTAATGGCATCCCAGTCTTAGTCTGTAGGGTTAAATATTGAGTTGGCCCAACCTAACCATGCTCCAGGCCACCTCTTACAAGCAGGGCAGGGCACAGTACATCGAACCTTGTTTGAGCACAATACGGAGCAAATACACTACTCAAATAAGCTGGACTTCTCAGACATGGCACATTTACCCTACTGTGAGTATGCCCTTAGACATACACTATATTACCAAAAGTAGTGGGACACCTGCCTTTACATGCTCATGAACTTTAATGGCATCCCAGTCTTAGTCCATAGGGTTCAATGCTGAGTTGGTCCACCCTTTGCAGCTATAACAGCTTCAACTCTTCTGGGCAGGCTGTCCACAAGGTTTAGGAGTGTGTCTATGGGAATTTGTGAGGGCAGGCACTCAGTTTAGCCGCGTTTTTACATTAGCGTTATTGCACGATTCCTGCATTTTTGAGTGTTTTTTTATTAAAAACACTCCCTATAATGTAAAAACGCCTAAAAATGTCAAATGCGGCTTGGCGCGTTTAGCCACGTTTTTACTGCTCCTGGAAGCACAGGAGGTCGTTTTTTTCTACTGCCCCTAAACGCATATGCCTCCAAATGCCTCTGACAGGTTATGTGTGCATGGACACCTAAGCTAACATGGAGGGGCTTTTAGAGGCAGTCAAACAAAACATCAAATGCCCCTAACAGCAGCTGTAAAAATGTCCCATGCGCATGAGGCCTTAGTATAAATTAAACAAAAAACATTCAAACAACATAATATATAACAATCAAATAAAATAATAAATAAAATAAAAATAAATAAAGTAAGTTAGTACAGCAACCTCCCCTGCTGGGCTATTGTGTTCTGACAGTGAGATAGACCCCCCCCCACCAGAACACTGCGGTCAGTGCTCTCAGCCATTGGCAGACCTTTTTCAGTCATGAGCCGCTCAGCCGGCTTCTGTCAGACTGACTGCCTTACACACCGGCCGACATTTGGCCCATGTGTACTAGGCTTTAGCCATATAGGGTACTATCAAATTGCTGGCCAGGATAACCAGAAGCTTTAAATGCAATTAATATACTCACAGATAGGGGTAATGCAAAGGAGATCTGTGACTAGCAGGGATAGGCTTGGGTTTGGCTCCAGATTTGATCTGAAATCATGTTTGGATGAACCCGGAACGCAGCTGACATCAGACAACCTCCTTACTGGGGCTCCCTTCTTTTTTTTAACAGTAAAGGTTTTTATTAATTAAGTCAATCTAGAATCCAATCAATGGGTTACATGACAGATTGGACAGGCAACAATACACAGATATCAGCAGCATTACAAAGTAGTCATCATTGGAAACAGGTAGAATAATCACACCAACTCCATTGCTTAGGCATACTCAAGTGCAAAGTTGACTCCCACCCTCCATCTTCCTCAGGAGCATTTTTCAATCCACCCATCCCATATTTTATAA
>BLSH010343268.1:481074-493332 GCA_018402905.1 Glandirana rugosa
GTGATACCCCATTGGGATTGAATAGCGTGAAGTGTGTTTAGGATCTGGGTCAACGGACCCGTGCGTTTCCGTAGCAATTAAATTTTGTATATCACCTCCCACCGTCTGACTTTAGGAAGGTTCTTGATTTTTTGTGCAAACGCGAGGGGGTATGGAAGGATAAATCTATAACCGTCGAATTTGTGCGTATGGTCCGGGTCAAAGACCTGTCACAATGTGATCTTAGTCTAGGTTATCTTTCTAACGACTGCAGGTCGTGCTACCCATCCGGAGAGAGGAGATAGATGAACATAGAGGGTCTCATCTCCCAGTTCCGGTACATCTGCCCTCCATTTATCTCTTGACCTGTTAGGTTTCCGGTCATGCTCAACTGGGAGATACAAGTAGATAGAGGAGAGAGGCCTACCCATCGTGCTGGACGTCAGCAATCTTTCTATTGGATCTGATTCTAGTGTAACACTGTCCAGAAACTGGGCCTGGTATGCGTGTTTAAGCTGCCAATATCTAAATAGGAAGGTATGGGGGAGCGCAAACGTGTTTTTTAGTTCTTGGAAGGATTTCAGTCTGCCACCCTCCACTATATGTTTTAAATTAACGATGCCTTTGCGTGCCCAGGCAACTGGGTCTAGGATTTGTGTGAAGTGCGATAAGTTAGGGTTACCCCATAGTGGTGTATGTGGTGAGATAGTATGCTCCCTCATACATGGTTTCCTGGCACGATCCCAAGCCATAATGGTCGCCTTCATTGGTCCCGTCAATGGGTGTGGGGCTTTTTTCCCTCTAAAAACTAAGTTTGACAGGGCCGCGTAGGAGCCCAGTGCCGCTGCCTCTAGACTCACCGCGGGGTTAGATTTGGGCTGGGAGAACCACCATCGGACGGTCACCAGAACCGCAGCCCAGTAGTATATCAAAAAATTCGGTAGGGCCAAGCCTCCAGACGAAAGTGGTAAATATAGTGTGCATTTGGCCACTCTTGGCGTTTTCCCAGCCCAAATAAAGGTTATCACCAAACTCTCAAGTCTTCGGAAAAAGGAAATCGGGATATAAATCGGTGTGTTTCTAAAAAAGTATAAGAACTTTGGTAAGTATACCATTTTTATTAGGTTGGACCGCCCAACCGGAGAAAGTGGAAGCTTCCTCCAGTCGGTACACTTTTTGATAAACTGTGCTAGTACAGGGTATAGATTGCCCCCCATGTAGTCTGACAGGCTCGTCGAGATTTTTATTACCAGGTAGGTGAACTCATCTGCCCACTGCAAGGGGGTAAGTGTGTCCACCCGGGGGACCGAAGGATGCAATGGGAACAATACAGACTTGTCCCAGTTAATTCGTATACCAGAGTATGTGGCAAACGTCTCAAAGATCTCCAACGCCGAGCGCAGGGAGGTGTTTGCATCCGCGAGGTATAACAGGGTGTCGTCAGCGTAAAGGGATATTTTTTCTGTCAGAGGTCCCACCCTAATGCCCGCCACGGAGTCCGCCGAACGAAGTAGAATAGCCAAAGGCTCTAATGCCAAAGCGAATAGTCCAGGAGAGAGTGGGCATCCCTGTCGCATGCCCCTTTCCAGGGGGAACTCCACCGACAAATTCCCATTCGTACGAATCCACGCTCTCGGGTGGGCATATAGAAGTCTCAGCCACGTCAGGAAACGGGGCCCAAATCCAAACCTGGCCAAGACCTCCCACAGGTAGCTCCACTCCACGGAGTCGAAGGCCTTCTCCGCATCAAGAGAGGCCACGACTCCAGGATTGTCAGATGATGCTAGGGCTATGTGGGTGTGAAGTCTCCTAATGTTAATGTCGGTCCCCCTCCCGGGCATGAAGCCAGTCTGATCCGGGTGAATCAGGGCTGTAATAACGTTGTTGAGCCTGATGGCTAGGACCTTGGCCAAAATCTTTGCATTTACGTTGAGCAGAGAGATTGGACGGTAGGACGAACACAGTGAGTGATCCTTTCCTGGCTTTGGTATAACTACAATGACTGCCTCCCCCAACGAGTCGGGCAGTTCCTCCCGGCTCAGTGAGTGGGCCAGCACGTGTTGAAGTCTGGGTGCAAGTTCCTCCTGATATAGTTTATAAAATTCTACCGGGATGCCACCTGGGCCCGGTGTTTTCCCTGTCTGCATAGTCTTTATGGCCTTACAGATTTCCTCTGACGTAATAGGGGCATCTAAGTTGTTGGCATAGGTCGGAGTCAGTTTAGGAATGTCGATTGTGTCTAAATATCTGTCAAAGTCTTCCTTACCTGGGCCTCCCTTCTTACCCTTGGGACCCATATCAGCCATGGGGCTCCCTTCTTACCCTTGGGACCCATATCAGCCATGCAGTCTGCTGGGGCTATAGGTACTCACTATAACAGACACAGGAAATGATGATAAATTCAACATTTTAGAGATGTCATTAGAACAGGATGTGAAGATAAATCTTTCAGTGGGGAAAAACCTGTGTAAGAAAGATTTTCCCTAACATTCTGCAGATTTGCTTGCACTTCATTTTTCATTTGCAGAACAGAAACTGAAGGCAAATCTTTCCGACAAAGGAACAATACATTGACATTGGTTAACCCTTCCTTACTCTATTGAAACTAAAAACAAAATTGGCATACACTGTATATCTCCAGTCCAAACATTTGTTCGTTTTTCAATACACTTTGTAAGGGTAAAAACCTCTGTCAGGTTTTTACTGCTATCCAGAGCTCCACCTGGGAAGGCTAGAACTACTGCTATTGCTATAAAAGTAGCTACTGTTGACTAGCTCTTATTACCTTTCTGCTGGCAACATTGTCACGGGGCAGGAAGTGAAGAAAAATTGAGGACTATTAAAGACTTTCCTTCTGGGCTTGTAGCCTTGGCCTCACGCATGCCATATGGTATAAGTGCATTTGTGCCCCTCAAATATCATCACTTTGTACACATGGTAGACATACAGGGGTTTATGTACTAAAGGCAAATCCACTTTGCTCCAAAAGTGCACTGTTCGTGCTCCACAAGTGCACTGCTAGTGTTCCACAAGTGCACTTGGAAGTGCAGTCGCTGTAGATCCGAGGCAGACATGCAAGGAAAATAAAAAACAGCATGTTTGCTTGTACATGATTGGACGATAAAATCAGCAGAGCTTCCCCTCATTTCAGATCTTCCCCTCAGATCTACAGCGACTGCACTTCCAAGTGCACTTGTGGAGCACTAGCAGTGCACTTGTGGAGCAAAGTGGATTTGCCTTTAGTAAATCAACCCCACAGTTAGGTCCATGTATATTTGGAAACAGGCACAATTTTAGCATTTTCAGGTTTTTACCAAAACATATTCAAGCTATAGTTTTATAATGGATATGGGCTGAAACTACACACTCTCAGGTATAATTTGAGGGTATGAACATCCAAACAGAGGAAGGGTTTAGGAATTACAGCTCTTAAGAATAGCCACCCCCCCTTTTTTTCAAGGGGCCAAAAGTAATTGGACAATTGAATCAAAAGCTGTTTCATGGCAAGGAGCCATGGCCTTTGTTATTTCTTCATCAATTAAGCAGGTACAAGGTCTGGAGTTGATTCTAAGTGTGGTGTTTGCATTTGGAATCTATTGCTGTGAACCTACAAAAACAAAACAAATCTATCAGAGAGATAGCAGAAACATTAGGAGTGGCCAAATCAACAGTTTTTTTTTGCATTCTAAGAAAAGAAGAATGCACTGGTGAGATGAGCAACATAAATAGGCCTGGATGCTCATGGAAAACAACAGTGGTGGATGATAGCAGGATCCTCTCTATGGTAAAGAAAAACTCATCCACAACATCAAGACAAGTGAAGGACACTCTCCAGGAGGTGGGTGTATCATTGTCAAAGTCTACAATCAAGAGAAGACTTCACAGAAATACAGAGGGTTCACCACAAGGTGCAAACCATTCATAAGCCTGAAGAATAGAAAAGCCAGATTAGACTTTGCTAAAAAAAAACATCTAAAAAAGCCAGACCAGTTCTGGAAAAGCATTCTTTGAACAGATGAAACTAAGATTAATCTGTACCAGAATGACAGGAAGAAAAAAGTGTGGAGAAAGCTTGGAAAAGCTCATGATCCAAAGTACACGTCATCTGTAAAACATGGTAGAGGTAGAGGTAGATGGTTTTCTGTATATATTCAGTGTGTTTGTCTGATAAAGGAGTTCTTATTCTGGTTTACTCCAAAACTGGTGTTGCCTGGTTCTTCGGGTAACTATAGCCAGATCCACTGGTCTTGTGTTCCAGAGCTTGGGAAGCAGCTTCTTGGTGGAGATACCCAGTCAGGGTGTCCGGATTCAGTCAAACACCCTGCAAAAGCAACCCAGGAGCTTTTGAAGGAAAAGAAATGGAATATTCTGCAATGGCCAAGTCAATCACCTGATCTCAACCCAATTAAGCATGCATTTCACTAGCTAAAATTTGTACTTGATATTTATGTTCAACCCCTAGAATTATAGCTGAAAGTCTGCACTTCAAATTAATTTGGATTGTTTCGTTTTAATTTTATTCTGGGGGCATACAGAGCCAAAAGTGTGAAAATTGTGCCTGTGTCCACATATATATGGACAAAACTGTATATACGGTACCATATAATATGCTGTATATGTGTATGCTTGGAGAATACTTTATATCTGAGTAAAAAGGTACTTAATGCACATAAATGATCTTATGGCCAGCAGTCTCTTGTCTCTTTCTATGGTCTGGCAATTAAACCTCTTTGCGATCCCTGATATTTTATAACCATACAAAGTTCATCATACATATCAGGTATCATATACTAAAAGTTTTCTTTATTCAGAAAAATATTTCAGGCATGCTATTTGTGTACTTTAAAGTTCCTCTAACATAACTAAAATGCCTGCAAAAATAACATTTCTGGTATGACTATCTTCCTTTGTCACTATTCCCTTTTCTATGGCTATTTGTTATTTTTTTATTTATTACAGGTACTTATATAGCACCATTAATTTACACAGTTCTTTACACACTGTATATATTGCACATTCGCACCAGTCCCTGCCCTCAAGGAGCTTACAATCTAAGACCCTTAGCTCATATTCATACATACCCAATAACTGGGGCCAATTTAGACAGAAGCCAATTAACCTACTAGCATGTCTTAGGAGCTGGTTTGGTACACCTCCTGCTCATGTCTTAGTAACCACTTCAGCCCCGGAAGGATTTCCCACTTTAGGACGAGAGCACTTTTTGCGATTCGGTACTGCGCCGCTTTAACTGACAATTGCGCAGTCGCGCGACGTTGTACCCAAACAAAATTTACCTCCTTTTTTCCCACAAATAGAGCTTTCTTTTGCTGGTATTTGATCACCCCGTGTCACTTCTGATCACCGCTATAAACAAACAAAGAGCGACAATTTTGAAAAAAAAAAAAAACAATATATTTGACTTTTTGCTAAAATACATGTCTTAAAAAAAATGTAAAAAAACGAATTTATTCATCAGTTTTGGCCGATATATATTCTTCTACATATTTGTGGTAAAAAAAAAATCACAATCGGCGTATATTGATAGGTTTGCACAAAAGTTGCCGCGTTTACAAACCATGAAAATTAATTTATGGCGTTTTTACTATTTTTTTTTTTTACTGGTAATGGCGGCGATCTGTCGAGACTGCGACATTACAGCGGACATGTATATTTTTGACACTTTTTTGGGACCATTGACACTTATACAGCGATCAGATTTTTAAATATCCACTAATTACTGTATAAATGTCACTGGCAGGGAAGGGGTTAACCTGCAGGGGGCAATCTAAGGGTTAACTGTGTTCCCTAGGTGTGTTCTAACTGTGTGGGGGCTGGGCTGCCAGGGGCACCAGAGATCTAACTGATCCCAAGTACAGGGATCAGTAGATCACTGTCATGCTGCCTGACATAGCGGGGAACCGCCGTGTTTACATCTTTTCTGCTGTATCAGACGATTGCGGGCCACTGGCGGACATCGAGTCCGTTGACCCGCGGCCCTGCTAGCCGCGCATGCGTGAATCGCCGTTTATAGACACTGATTTGTGTTACGCTGCCACTCTGCAGCAGTGAATGTACGTGAGGCAGTCTTTAACTGGTTAAATACCATATTAACCACTTCCTGACCAGCTGCCGTCATTTTACTGCGGCAATAGGGTTCATTCCCGCAAATCGCCGTAGCTGTATGTCGGCACTGAACGGGCTTTTGTGGGCACGTGCGCACTCCACTGGCCAGTGGGGGAGCCAATCAGCGGGTGGGGCGGACTCGATGTCCGCCAGCTACCCGCAATGGCTATCCACAGTGACAGAACGGGGATCTGCCTGTGTAAACAAGGCAGATTTCCGTTCTGACAGGGGAGATCACACAGATTCTGTCTTTCTGCTATGCAGGAAGACAGATCTGTGTGTTTCCCCATTGAGCCCTTCCCCCATACAGTTAGAACACACAGTGAAGGAACACATTTAACCCCTTGATTACCCCTAGTGTTAACCCCTTCCCTGCTAGTGCCATTAGTACAATATCAGTGCATATTTTTAGCACTGATTCCTGTAATAATGTCACTGGTTCCCAAAAAAGTGTCAAAAATGTCCGTTAGGTGTCCGAGCTGTCCGCCGCAATGTCGCAGTCCCGCTAAAAATCGTTGATTGCTACCATTACTAGTAAAAATAAATAAATAACCAAAATGCCATAAATCTATCCCCTATTTTGTAGAGGCTATAAATTTTGCACAAACCAATCAATATACGCTTATTGCGATTTTTTTACCAAAAATTTGTAGAATACATATTGGTTTAAACTGAGGAAGAAATTCGTTTTTTTACATTTTTTGGATATTTATTACAGCAAAAGGTAAAAAATATTGTTTTTTTTTTCAAAATTGTCACTCTTTTTTGTTTATAGCGCAAAAAATAAAAACTGCAGAGGTGATCAAATACCACCAAAAGAAAGCTCTATTTGTAGGATAAAAGGACGTCAATTTTGTTTGGGTACAGCGTCATACAACTGCGCAATTTTCAGTTAAAGCAATGCAGTGCCATATCACAAAAAATGGCCTGATTATAAAGGGGGAAAATCTTCCGGTCCTTAAGTGGTTAAAAGAAAAGTATAGGATTTGTGTTTACTTAGGAATCATACTTAGGCTACTTTCACACTGAGGCATTTACAGACGCTATTTAGCTAAAAATAGTGCCTGTAAAGTGCCTCAACCCCCCCCCCCCAATCCACCCCAATGTGAAAGCCTGAGTGCTTTTACTCTGGGGTGGTGCGCTTGCGGGACGTTACAAAAAGTCCTGCAAGCAGCATCTTTGGAGCGGTGAGGGGAGCTGTGTATATACCGCTCCTCTACTGCCCCTGCCATTGAAATCAATGGCAAGCGCTTCCGAAGCGGCTGCCCACCACCTCGGAAGCGCGGAACGCCGGCATTTTTAACCCCGTTTTAACTCCTTGTCGGAGGTTAAAAGCGTCGTGCTCCCAACTGAAAAGCGGCGCTGCAGCGCCAGTAAAACTCTGCTAAAACTAGCAGCCTTATCTAGGTGGATGTAGCATTGGTCCGATTCTGCATCTGTCTCCCACTGGCTCTAACACTGAGAACCAAGCGATCAAACACCCCCGATAGCTTGGTTCTCAAAGCTCCCTGAGCAGAGAGCTGATGACTGTCAGTCACGGCCGGCTCAGGCTCTCTCTGAGAGGCTTGGCCAGGTTCCAGTCCAGGCATATGGGTGGATCCCGACCATATGGTCGTGATCTTTCCTGAGCCTGGACCAGCTCTGTGACGTCAGCTAACAGAGTGCTGTCTGCTGAAAATGGGCCACTGGAGTGCAGAGCTGACTGCACTCCTGTGATCCACAGGAGAAGTACAGCCAAATGAGCTTTAGCTGTACTTCTCCTTTAAAGGAAAAGAATAGCAAAAGCAATTCTGGCTATTTTCCTGGGATCACAGAAGTGCAGTTCCTCACACAGCCGGTGCAGGCTCTGAAAAGATCCCGACCATATAGTCGAGATCCACCAAGATACCTGGACTGACAGCTGGTTCTGCCTCTCAGGGAGCCACTGAGAGCCTGAGCCGGTTGTTCCTGCCCCCTCCATAGCCCAACACTCCAGGGAGCTCTGGAGGGGCAGAGCAGAGAGCCGGTGACTTTCTCCAGCTCTCTGCAGGCTGAAGACCGAGAGCTGAGAGATCAGCAGTCTTTGAGCCAGCGGGGGACAGATGCATCATACGATCGTTGCTGCATCCACGTAGGCGAGTAAAAATCTTTATTTTTTTAAAACCCGAACTTCTCTTTTAAAGTCCACATAAACAATTTACAATTGTTTTTTACACAATAATATTCCAAAGTATATTGACTTTACAACAACGATGATGGAAGACCAGCTGCCTGCATGTTTCCTAGTGAAGATTTCAACTTCTTCAGGATTATCAGTTGGTGATCACTCTAAGATATAACAGTAATGAGTAAGATGCATTTGTCATCAAATACATATATCTTCCACGACATCCATTCAAAAGGAATTGTTCTCTAAAAATGATATGTATGGGTATTGATGACAAATGCATCTTACTTGTTAATATTATATGTAAGATTGGTCACCAGCTGATTGAAATCCTCTCAACAAAACACGTAAAGTCTATTGCTCAGCCGGTCTTCCGTCATTATTGTTATTGTAAAGTTGATATACTTTGGAGTGGTATTATATAGCTAGTAAATATTAAATTGTGCATGTGAGCTTCAGAATGGTGCTTAATTAAACATGAGCAGGGGGTATACTAAAACCTCTTTTATTTCATTCATGAAGTGTGTTTTATGTCGTTTATAAATAAAGCTTTTCTATTTTTATGAATTATAAGTTTTGAGACATTTTTGGTACCTTGAAAGTCCAATATTTTAAATTTGAAAGTTTAAATATATAATAGGGATGTCAGTATATGCAATTGTTTACTGAATACTTTAGGTCCATATATGTCTCATAAAACAATGAGAACTATGACATAACCCAAATCTCGGTGCTAGAGAAAACTCAACAGTACAACAGGGTGGATAAAAATCAATGATTTTTTTAAAAAAATAAATAAAAAAGATCAGATTTTTCCAATTTAAATTTGATTTTTTTTGGATTTTTATCAAATTTTTTTTTTTTTTTGTCTTTGAAAATGAAAATTTATTTTAATAAAATGTTTTTGGAGTAAAAAAAATGTATATAAAGATAGTTTTCTATTTAAGATACATTAATAATTTAGTTTATTCAGCATGAAATGGAGCTTAGTTATGTAGCATGAGGCTGTATATTCTGCAATATTTACATTATTGGTAAACTCATTCAATGAATCCATGCTCTGCAAGCTAACAGGCACTGCATTGATGCATTCACACAATTTCACAGTAACCATGAGATAAAACAAAGTTAAGGAATATTCCTTTATCCCATTGCTTTGCAAATCTATGTACACTACAAACTGTATGATTAAATCACTTCTGATATTAGTGTTTTACTACTCGGCCTTTTGGCTAAGATCAAGTGTAGTATCGACCTTGACCCTTAGGAGGTCCTTGTGGGGTACCCTCGGTTCGGCCTTGTAGGATCGTTGATTAAATTCAGCTTCACCTACTTGCTGCTATTGGACTAGAGGCTTAGCCCCCACAGGGAACGAGACTGCGATCATCCCTCCCCCCCCCCACTCTGCGTTACTGCTTTCGGGTAGTAGACGCTCAAGAGCCTTTATAAAGGCTACGAAAGAGTGAAGACGCCGAGGAAGGAAGTCGCCAAGTAACCCCAGAAGCGGCATCCAACAAGCTCCTCGACAATGGGGAAGAGCATCAAGAAAAAGAACCCTGCTGCAGCCACTTCACCCAAGGCCCCGGAGCAAGTCGCCTCAACATCTGCCTCTGCCCCTGCTAGCACCAACCCACCGGGATCAGCCAAGCCGCCGCCGTTCGCAGATGGGCTCCCCCTCTTGGAACCCTGGATGAAGCAGACGGTCGTGCTGCAGCTGAAAGAGGTGGATGGAAGAGTCCCCGACATGACCCCGGAGACCTTTGGTAAGAAGATGATCCTGGAGCAGGAGTTTACCAAAGCTGAGACACTGTCCGTGTAGACCTTCGTGAGAGGTATATTCTATATAACTTTCGTGTCTTTACAGGTCTGCAGAAGGTATTGGGAGATGGTGAAGACCTCTGGGCCAGATTCCCCTTTCCGCAACTTTGTTGCGAATTCTCCCATTCAACGGGATGAAAGGCGGGTGACGGTTTCCATGAGGAACCCCCATACCCGAGGAAAAGACATAGTCATCTTCCTCCAGAGGTTTTGCACCGTGGAAAAGGACCCATCCCGAATCCTCGATGTCAACGGCTTCTGGACAGGTAAATGGGCTGTGTTTTGCAGGTCAAGGAGAGACTCTTCGGGGGATCTCCAGCACCTGCAGCCATGCTTCTCTCTGGGAAACTCTGCAGGAATCCTCCGCTACAGCGATCTGCCCCACACCTGTCACAGATGTGGCCAGCATGACCATGTAGGTATGGATTGTACAGTGCTTGCTTGCAGGTTCTGTTGGGTTGCAGGTCATGAGACCAAGGTCTGCCCGAGGTCCAAGACCTGCAACCTCTGCGGATTGGGGGAGCATTTCTTCAGGAACTGCCCCCAGAGAGCCCGCTCCTATGCTGGAATCCTGGCAAAAGATAAACCACACCCCGAAGCCAGGAACAAGAAACCAGAGCAGAAGAAGCCAAAGGAGCCTCGGAAGGCCACTGGTAAGTTGTCCCACCCTCCCCAGGCCCCAGCTGGAGGAACTCAGGGAAGCCTGTGTCACCTGGAAGGAGGACAAGAGGTTCTTCAGAAAGGTGAGCGATTGGTGGGAGTTCGTGAAAGTTAAGCTGCGCAGCTTCTTTCAGGCAAGGGGACGCCAGCAAGTCAGTGCCAGGAAGAGGAAACTCAGGAGACTGCAACGTCAATTGCAGTCCCTGCAGGACCTCCACCACTGTGGCTGGGACGTTAGGCAGGACCTGGAAGACACCAAGAAGAGCCTGAAAAGACACTTCGAGGAAGAATCCAGGCACATTGTCTTCCATTCCAAGGTGGAGAATCTCGAGAAAGGTGAGAAGTGTAACTCTTTCTTTTTCAGGAAACTCCATTCAGGACACACACCCTTGTCGGAGATGCGGGACGAGACCAGAACACTCCAGAAGGGGAAGGAGGCGGTGATGCAAGTGGTCAGCGACTACTACACCAACCTCTACTCCCCAAGAGAAACAGACGCAGAGGCGGCCAACAGTTTCCTGTCAGGTATCACTAACTCTATTGATCCTGCAGGTTCGTCGACCATCAACACCCCCCTGGTGTTGGAGGAGCTGCACTCTGCCGTCAGATCCTTTAGGCTAGGCAGGACCCCGGGCTGCGATGGTCTCCCAGCAGAGCTCTATATAGCGCTGTGGGACCTCGTTGGCCCGGACCTGCTCGAGCTGTACGAGGAGATGGTGGTGGAGGGCAGAATGCCTCCTTCACTGAGGGAGGGGATGAGCACGCTTTTGTATAAGCGGAAGGGGGAGAGATCGGATTTGAAAAATTGGCGTCCGATCTCTCTCTTGAACGTGGACTACAAAATCCTCGCCAAGGTTTTGGCCAACAGGCTGAAGTCTGTCATCGGACAGATCATTCACCCGGATCAGACTTGCGGCATTGCTGGTCGCAGGATTGCGGACAGCCTTGCGCTTGTGTACACGCAGCCCTGGTCAGTCTTGACCAGGAGAAGGACTTTGACCGAGTCTCCCATGAGTTTATGTGCAGAGCTCTGCGTAGGTTTGGTCTTGGGGAAATGTTTTGTTCGTATGTGAATGTGATGTACAATGATAGCTGTAGTACGGTGCTGGTTAATGGCTGGAAACCTGACCCCTTCCATGTGTTTTCCAGGGTCAGACAAGGCTGCCCTCTCTCACCTCTGCTTTTTGTTTGCTGTTCGCCGAATCCATCAGACGAAACCCAGAGATCAGAGGGATCACCGCACCAGGACCAGACAGACGAGTAGTCAAGTGCTCACTCTACATGGACGACGTGTTCTGTGCTGACCAGCGCTCCATCAACACACTCGTCCAGACCTGTGAGGACTTCGGCAAAGCTTCAGGGGCAAAGGTCAACTGCGGGAAGTCAGAAGTCATGCTCTTTGGAAAGTGGTTCCTGCCTTCTTCTGCAACCATCCCTTTCAGCATCAAGTCGGACTTCATCAAAATTCTTGGAGTTCGGTTTGGAGCAGAGGGCGCAGCCCTGAAGTCATGGGAAGAGAGACTGGCTGTAAA
>BLSH010343268.1:497357-509299 GCA_018402905.1 Glandirana rugosa
GTTTAGACAACTTTCTTTGGAAACGACTCCCTTTATATCCTCGACGGTAACGTTCTTACGATTAAATGACCGACAGATACCGAGGGTATTACCCGTCGTGACACCGAATCACCAATCGTATACCGACGGACCGTCGTGCTACTAGGGACCAAACTTTAGACCAGATCTTTGAAGGACGTTCCTCTACATCTCCCACCCGGTAAATATACCTATGTGGAATTATTTTACCCTTACCAACAACTATAATTGAAGGACAAACACCGTGTAATCATATACACTCCCCCCTTTGAAAAGTTCTACCCACCACTGGTACCGCCGGTAAAACTTCAGCCGGTAAAACTTAGGTTGAAAACAAAAAAGTTATCCTTCTCCCAGTACACTGTGTAGTTTGAATAACCCTTAAAGTGTTCTTTTTGTTACCACACGAACCAAAATTGCATTGAAATAAGAAAGTACTCAATAAATGTTCAAAGACCCATCTTGAAAAGTTTCCCCCCTCACATATACTAATGTGCCACAAACAGGAAGTTAATATCAACAACCATTCCCATTTTATTAAGGTGTATCCATATAAATGGCCCACCCTCTACATCTCCTTGCAGGAAGTTTCTAGACCAGATTTCAAACCAGGGATCATCGTGCTGCCAGGCAGCCATATGCTAACCACTAAGCCACAGTGCTGCCCATTATGGGAGCCATAGACAGCCAGTAAATTAGCATTCTTGCAATGGCAGCTCCTATATTTCCCTCAGCAAAGGTTTCTTTCAACAGATTTGGACCAAAAATCACAAATCCTCTTCCTACAAAGGGTATTTCAAGCACAATGGCCGGTAATAAGTATTACACAGATTTATTAGCAGCAGAGAGGAGAATGTCCTTCAGAGAATAAATAGGAGACAAGAACAAAGGTAAAGAAGCGCCAGCTAAGTGTAATATCCCGGTTAAAAGCTTTAATAACAATGGATTAATAACACTCACAATATAGACAGGATAAAACCGCTCATCTGGTGCTGAGTTGTGGGTGTATTCCTCATGTATCTGACCTACAGAACTGCTGTGAAGTGTTCCAGCTACTGGGAGGGGAGGGTGGCCCACTCGGGAGCCTGGAGGAGCCCCGGGAAGCCACGCTGATACCCACACCGGAAGTGATGTCACCGGAAGGAAAGAGGACCAGATGCGAGGACAAGGCTCAGTGCTCGGAGCATCCAGCTCCTTCTAGAGGTCCCCGGGAAGCCCCACTGACCAGCGTGGTATGCACACCGGAAGTTATGTCACCGGAAGGATAGAGGAGCAGATGCGAGGACAAGGCTACGTGCTCGGAGCGTCCAGCTCCTTCTAGAGGCGCCCGGGAAGCCCTGCTGACCAGCATGGTACACACACCGGAAGTGATGTCTCCGGGAGGATAGAGGACCAGATGCGAGGACAAAGCTACGCACTCGGAGCATCCAGCTCCTTCTAGAGGCCCCTGGGAAGCCCCGCTGACCAGCGTGGTGCACACACCAGAAGGATAGAGGACCAGATACTAGGACAAGGCTATGCGCTCAGAGCATCCAGCTCCTTCTAGAGGCCCCCGGGAAGCCCAGCTGACCAGCGTGGTATGCACACCAGAAGTGATGTCACCGGAAGGATAGAGGACCAGATGCGAGGACAAGGCTACATGCTCGGAGCATCCAGCTCCTTCTAGAGGCCCCCCGGGAAGCCATGCTGGCCAGCGTGGTGCACACACCGGAAGGATAGAGGAGCAGATGCGAGGACAAGGCTATGCGCTCAGAGCATCCAGCTCCTTCTAGAGGCCCCCGGGAAGCCCCGCTGACCAGCGTGGTACGCACACCGCAAGTAATGTCACCGGAAGGATAGAGGACCAGATACGAGGACAAGGCTACGCGCTCGGAGCATCCAGCTCCTTCTAGAGGCCCCCGGGAAGCCCCGCTGACCAGCGTGGTACGCACACCGCAAGTAATGTCACCGGAAGGATAGAGGACCAGATACGAGGACAAGGCTACGCGCTCGGAGCATCCAGCTCCTTCTAGAGGCACCCAGGAAGCCAAGCTGACCAGCGTGGTACGCACACCGGAAGTATGTGTGCGTACCACGCTGGTCAGCGTGGATTCCCAGGGCTCTTCCAGGCTCCCGAGTGGGCTAGCCTCCCCTCCCAGTAGCTGGAACACTTCAAATCAGTCCTGCAGGTTGGATGCATGAGAAATACACTTACAACTCGGCACCAGATGAGCGTTTTTATACTGTCTATCTTGTGAGTGTTATTAATATATTGTTATTAAAGCTTTTAACCTGGATATTACACTTAGCTAGCGCTTCCTTTCCTTTGTTCTTGTCTCCCAATGAATTATCCCAAGCCTCCCCCCTCTACCTTTACATCTTGTCCTACGAGATTAGAGACTACCTTGCACTTCTTTTTACCTCCATCTATTGGTTCCATAAACATTTTATTGCCCATTTGGACTATATAATCTTGGTGTGCCGGATTACCTCTCTTTTATTCCTTCAGAGAATAACACTACAGAACCTCAGATCAAGGACCAACCAGACTATTATTTCTCTCTGATATGCAAAGAATGCAAATAAAACATTTGTAAGAAAGTCCTAAAAATGCTCTTAAAGAGGAACTGCAGTCCGCTCACATAATTTGTAATAAAAAGATCTTTGCCATTCTGAAGCTTCCCTCCAACCATGTTGCATATTATTTTATATATATTGTGATTCTGTACTTGCCAAATATGCTGCAGAAATCTCCCTCCAGTAATGCTGGCCATACACTATATGAAAAATTGGCCTGAACGAGTTTTCGAAAACTAATGTCCGAAATTTGATCGATAAATCGTTCAACTGACATAAATGAATCCGTTTTTCATTTGTTTTGTCACATAAGCCCAGTGCAAACTGTTCGGGCGAAAAACACATCAACCTTCCAATTTATCGTCCATTCGGCTGAAGTTTTCCAAACCTTTCCTTCGATTTATCGGCTCAAAAACATCACAACCAATTTCGATTTGTGCCCATTAACTGGACGGTAAACTAAACGAACTGTCCAAATGACAGATTTTCAAACGATTTTTCGTCTAGTGTATGGCCACCATTAGTCTGGCTGCAATCATTTTAACTGTGGGCAGCTGAAGCTGCTGCCTGTTCACTTTCTGGATTTACACAGACACACAGAGGCACACCTCGAGCTTTGCTGCTCTCATTGGCCCTCTTATGACTCACCCCCCTCCCTTCCTGGCAAACTCTCACAAGAGTGAGAGAGAGAGCTGTGCATGATGTAAAACGCCGAGGCATTTTTACCAGCCAAGAAACAGGAAATGGGCTGTAAATGGTATTTCCTGGCAAAAAAAAAAAAACATTTTACTATCCAAAGTTAAAACAACAAGGGCAGAGGATTTAATAGATGGAAAGATGAAAAAATGACAGAAGTTCCACTTTAATTACTAACCAAGTTTATTGGAAATGCAAACAGCAATAGTAATGAGCAAATACTTTTGCTCTCCTGTGCCCCGCTATTGTATTGCCCAAAGCTCTGGGAGGTTCCCAGCCATATTGTCGGGATCCACTCAGCTGCCCAACTAACAGCTGGCTCCACCCCTCAATGCTCCAGTGAGCGCTGGAGAAGGAGAGCGAAGAGCGGTGACTGACAGTCACTGCTCTCCACTCTGAGAAGACGAAGGACTGAGCAATCAGCAGTCATGTGATCATTCAGTTCTCGGTCTTAGAGCTGATGTGGGACATCTGCAGCACCACACCGATGCTGCAACATAGAGGCAAGTGCGAAGGTTTGTTTTTCTATGTACCCCAAACTTCTCTTTTAATGCAGTCTAACCAGTTAAAGAAGAACTCCAGGAAAAAAAAAAAAAAAAAAAAAAAGAACTCCAGATTGCACTAAAAGTTCAAAACACATTTTCTTTGTCTAGATTTAAATTTAATATAGCTCTGCAAATTTCAGTATTGACTTCAGGTGTTAAAGGCTATGCCAACAACCCCCTACAGCTTCCTACTGAAAGAGCAGCATAACGGTTGGCCTTAATAGCCAAAGGGAAGGTATGGGAGGTGGCAAGGGGCAGGTCAGCCCTTGACACCAAAGAGAAGTGCGAACATTTGAAAATTAGAATGTCTCCGAATTTAGGGATCCCAGGAAGTGGCTTGCAATATTAAAAAAAAAAAAGTGTATATTGATTACATTTTGTTTTTTGTTTTTCAGCTTCCTAAGTAGACCAGTATTCTTTTTATAACTATTCTAGTTAGTTTTTTCTAGATGAAATACACATGTATCCTGTAACATGTACTATTACATTTACCAAGCAGTGATATTATAGCCTCAAAAAGTGTGTGTGTGGGGGGGATCTGATCTGGGGGGATTTTTTTTTTGATCAAAAAAAAACGAGTTTATTAAAAGATGTTCAGTTGTTACAGATGCACATTCAAATGTCCAAGTTTGGATCATCAATAAAATATGGTTGTCAAAGTCTAATTACAATTCCATTTGTCATTTTGGTTACATTCGAGAGCATTTTACAATGTGGCGGTATCACATCATCTAGTTATTTGTTGTAAGAAACCCACCTGTTTCGTCATTCACATACCTTCACCATTAACATTTTCATGTCGCCCATTCTAGCATGGGTATACAGAATCGCCCTCCGTGGGGGCTGGCTCCCCTCCCCGTCTGGTCACGCACAGCATGTGTCAGGCGAGGAGATCCAGCCATCCCATATTTTTTCGTATTTCTGAGGGCATCCTCTGTGAGAGTATATCAGTTTTTTGTACGGTAGCGTTGTATTGACCTCCCTAATCCAATCCTGTAAGGTTGGTGCAGTTGCTCGCATCCATTGTTTTGCTATGGCTTTCCTAGCCGTGAATAATGTTTCCCTAAGGAATGTTGCGGTGTATTTGTCGAAACAGCCATCTGGCAGCTGACCAAGTATACATATTTTTGGGTCTAGAGCCACTGGGGTGCCCATATCGTCATGTAGGAATCTAATGATCTGGATCCAGTATGTCTGCATCTGGGGGCAAGACCATATAAGGTGGTAAAACGTGCCCTGGGTCGTCTGGCATAGGGGGCATAGTGGACTCCTATGCGTCTGGAACTTTGCCAGCCGCTGGGGTGTAATATATGCCCTGTGCAGTATGTATAGCTGGGTCAATCGATCTGGGGCTCTGGGGGACACCAGCTTTACTCCCTCCAGGGCGTCGTCCCAGTCCTCGTCCGTCAGTTGACCCACGTCTCCCTCCCATTTAATTTTCGTGGTGTATGCTGTCTCCGTGACTCCTTTTGCCCGTATGGTTTGGTATAATGTAGACGTCAATTTGGAGGGTTCATTCCCCAGTATCGTCGGAATCAATTCCAGCTCCACCAGTCCAGGGCACCCTGTCGCAAATTGCGCAGTTAGGGCGTGCCTTAGCTGGAGGAACCTGAAAAGCATATAGTTGGGTAGGGAGAATTCCTCTTTCAGTCTTTGAAATGGTTTTGGACCCTGTGAGGTCATGACTTGGAAAAGGTATAAGACCCCCCTATTTATCCAGAGTTGAGGGTCTGGAATGGTGAGGAGTTCTGACATGTCGTCGTTGAACCATAGGGGTGTGTATTTGTGAAATGTCGCTGTGGTCAGTTTTCTCATGACCTGGCTCCACACGCACCTTTGGTGTGAGGCCATGTCCTGGATACGTCTAAGGGGTGGGAGGTGGGATATATTGCGCATAATGACCTGCAGGGGGGTATGTGCAGGGGAGTCGGGCGCCCGGCTGAGGAGAGCCTGGTGTCTGGGGAGATCCGCTTTCTGATAGTGGTAAAAATGGGATGTCTGGGAGGCCAGGTAGTAGTCTCTCACATCGGGGAGCCCCAGACCGCCCATATTAGTAGGATTCTTCAGGACATGCCAGGGGAGCCTATGCCTAGTCGGTCCCCAGATGAATGATCTTAGGATGGCATCCACTGTTTTGAAGAATTTCACGGGGATGGGCAGTGGGGCGTGCCACATTACATATAATAATTTTGGTAATAGTATCATTTTGATAAGATTAATTCGTCCAGTTACCCCAAGAGGTAGTTTTGCCCAAGACTGTGTTTTTGTTTTGATCAGCGGGTAAAGGGGTTCAATATTATGCAGGTTATACTCATTCAGCTGTCTTGTTACTATCACACCTAGGTATTTTATTGCTGAAACCCTAGCTAGTGGTATGGGGGGGTCAGTCCTGGGCGTGGGAGACTGGTCAATGGGTAGAATTTGGGACTTGTCCCAATTTATCCTGAGGCCCGAGTACTTCCCCATCTCCTCTATAACAGAGAGTGCCTCCACCAGGGAGTATTGTGAGTCAGACAAGTATAGTATCATGTCGTCTGCATACAGACCTATCTTCTCTTCCAGGTCTCCCATCTGCAGTCCCTTGATGTTTTCATTAGCTCTAATGGCCAGTGCCAGCGGCTCTGCAGCCAGTGCATATAGTAGGGGGGATAATGGGCATCCCTGCCTGGTACCCCTACCCAGAGGGAAACTGTCTGATAGCCACCCATTAACTAGTACTTTAGCTTTTGGGGTTTGGTATAGCAGTTGGACCCATTTAATGAAGTTTGGACCGATCCCAAATCTTTTCATACTCTCCCATAAGAACACCCACTCCACAGAATCGAATGCTTTGGCGGCGTCTAGAGACACCACTATTCTAGACCCAATGATGTCATGTCTGGCCTGTATATTCATAAACAGTCTTCTAATATTGAAAGCCGTGTTTTTCCCGGGCATGAACCCCGTTTGGTCTGGGTGTATCAGTGATAGTATTACCTGGTTTAGCCGGGTTGCCAGTATTTTTGCAAGAATTTTGATGTCGACCTGGAGTAGGGAGATCGGCCTATATGAGTCGGGGGTGTGTGGGTCCTTCCCCGGTTTGGGAATTACTACAATTTTGGCCTCCTGCATAGTTTTCGGTACCGATTCAGTGCTAAAGATATACTGGTAGAGAGCCAACAGTCTGTCCACCAGAACATCCGCATATGAAGCATAGAATTCCAAGGGTAACCCATCCATCCCGGGGGCCTTAGACGCAGCTAGCTGGGAAATTGCCTTGGAGACCTCATCTGCAGTTATTTGGGCGTCTAACAGTTTAGCTTGGTCTCGGTCCAGTTGGGGGAAGTGGATATTCCGAAGGTATTCCTCCACTTGGGATGGAGTGTGGGCATTTTGGGATGTATATAGTGTGGCATAATAGAGCCGGAATTCCTCCGCTACGTGCTGAGGTTCTGTGATCATTTCTCCAGTGGTCTTGGTCAGGGAGACCACCACTGGTGGCTTATGGTCCAGATGTGCAAGGTAAGCTAGTAGCTTTCCAGCTTTTTCTCCATGCTCAAATATTGTTTGTTTAGTAAAAAATAAGTGCTGTTTGGCCTTGTCTGTGTGTAGCTGTGCTACTGCCCGCGCGTGTATTCTAAGGTTGGCGCTATTTTGACTACTGGGGTCCTGTAGGAAGATATTCTCTAAATGTGTGAGATGATCAGAGGCCTGTTGGAGAATAAGCTTAGAGTTAAACTTAATTCTGTTAATTCTGGTTGTTAATAGTCCTTTCACATGTAGTTTGAATGTTTCCCACACATCGCCCATAGAGGCACTTCCCTGGTTATTATTGAAGAAGAATTGGAATTCTCCCGGTATATCTATCTGTTGCGTCAATAGTGTCAGCCAGAACGGGTTTAGTTTCCAGGTACCACCTTGGGCCTTGTCGATCAGTCGTAGGGTCACCCAGTAAGGTGCATGGTCAGATAGATGTCTGGGCGCAAATCCCACCGCATCTAACTTTGGTAAAAGTGTCTGAGTTAAGAAGATCATGTCTATCCTAGACATTGTATGGTGAGTTGTCGAATGACATGAATACATTCTAGTATCTGGGTGTTTGTGACGCCAAGTATCTATCAGGGCAAAATCTGTCATCAGTCTACCAAACCTTGTGAGATTATGGGATAGGTCGCCCCCACCGGTTGCATTTATTCTGTCCAAGCCTGGCACCATGACCATGTTGAAGTCCCCCATCCACACTGCCGGGGCCTGCGGGTACTGCGCAACAAACGCCAGTCCCTCACGGATTACAGACGAGCAGTATGGAGGGGGGATGTAGCATGCCATAATCACCACGGGACTGCCTTTTATGGAAGCATATAAAAACACATATTGACCCTGCGGATCTGTTTTCAACTCCAGCAACTCAAAGGGGACTGTCTTGTGAATTAAAATGGATACCCCTCTAGCATATTGGGAAAATGTCGAGTGGAATGCCCAGCCCACCCACGGGCGCCTTAGTGCCATTTGTAGGGATCCTGTTATGTGGGTTTCAACTAATGCAGCCACCCCAGTTCCCTGGGCTTTTATATATGACAATACTGCTGTTCTCTTGATTCGGTCCCTCATGCCCCTGACATTCCAGGTAAGGAACTTTATGGTGGCCATCTTAGCGAATCAAGGTGATCTTGTCCCGTGTTAACTGGCGTTCTACAGATCCGCAGGGTGCTATTTTCATTACATACCCAAACAGAGTGCATTATCATACGCGTCTGATACCCTCGTCCAACAACATTTGTAGACCTTGGACAAAAATATGTTATGTGCATTAGACTGTTTACCTCCATCAGCAATTCGGAATTGTAGAGTATGTCAAACATTTCCCTCCCACCCCGCCCGGCATCTCCCCAACCTGATGCGGGCTTCAGTCCCAGAACAAAAAACATAAGAAACAAGAAAACAGTCTTCCAGCTCAGTTCGTGAGCTGGAGGCGCGATACTTAAAAACGTGCCATCTTCTCCAGCCAGTTTAGGTTGCGTCTCCTCCAATGAGATGCGGTTAAACATAGCCCAGGCGTGTGCTGTGGAGATGGCAACTTTAGTGAAAGTTAGAAAACAACAAGTTTCCCCCATCTAGTGGAGCGACTGTTTCTCTGGGGTGATGATTGCGCACGTGAGCCTGTTTTGGTAGGGACCCCCGTTAACGTACTTACAATTGAGTTGTTCAGTGTTGACTCACCCTCTGAGAGTTGGAGCGGGTTGTCGTTATGGCTGCAACAGTCAGTGGGGTCAGCTACACTCCCTCCCTCCGTGGGGGGGAAGGTCGCAGTCTCTATTGCAGTCTATGGGGGCGTGTAGTCAACGGACAGGGTTGCAGCGGTGTATTCGGGTCAGTTAAGGAGCCGTTGCACAGCTGTATCTGTGGTCACCAGTGCGTATGTCAATGGTATAAGGGACAGCCATGTTGTCAAAGCCATGTTGCATGATGTACTACTCACATGAGGGTGCTTTGTCATGCCATCCGTTCTCCTCCTCGCCACCATTAAAGCTTTCATGCTCTGTTCTCCCTCCTGTCTAGCCAGTCGGTTGCTGCTTCCGAGGAGTCGAAGAACTGTGCTCGGCCGTCTACCTCCACCCTCAGACGTGCCGGGTAGAGCATTGCATACTTAAGGTGTTGGGCCCTCATCCTCCTCTTCACCTCCTGGAACCTGGAGCGCTGTTTCTGGACCTCATTGGAAAAGTCTGGAAAGGCCGCCACCTGTACATTGTGGTATTGTATGTTACCCTGCTCTCTCATCAGCCTCAGGATTTTGTCTCTGTCTTTAAAGTTCAGGAACTTCGCTATGAAGGTCCGCGAGGGGGCCCCCTGCGGTGGTGGCTTGAACGGGATACGATGTGCCCTCTCGACCGCAAACATGGCGGAGAAGGCGTCTCTCCCAAATGTTTTGATGAGGAGGTCCTCTAGGAACCCAGCTGGGTCCGCACCTTCTACCGCCTCTGGCAAGCCTATGAACCGGAGGTTGCATCTTCGGAGGCGATTCTCCATGTCGTCTTGCTTGGCGGTCACGGCCTGTATCTGTCTCTGGAGATCATCCGCCACGTGTTGCAGCGGGTGTAATATGTCTTCTGCTGTCGATATCCTTGTTTCCACCTCCTTGACTCGTTCCTTGAGAGCAGACATGTCTTGACGGATGAGAGATATGTCAATTTTTACCTCGTCCATTTTGGTAGTGAGGGTGCCCTGACATTGGGCGATCGCCTCCAGCACTCTCAGTTCCGAGGCTGTCTGTTCCACGTCTGGCACGCCGCCGGCGCCATCTTCGGCCTGCATTGCCTTTTCAGGCGCTCGGAATTTCGCGAGCTTGCTGGCCGCGTCTTTCGCCGCTTTGGTCGGAGACATGTCCCCCCTCTGTCCAGGGTGTGTTGCGCAGCCAATATGTCGTTTTGGGTGCCGGTTCAGTAGCAGGATAAGCGGGTCAGGATTATGTGGGTCCCGGAGCTCACTCGGCGCACGTCCGCTCACATCTCAGCCCAGGCCACGCCCCGATCTGGGGGGATTTAGACAGATACATGATAAATGTATGGTTTATATTTGCGCTGTGGTTTTGTTTTACTTTGGAGCTAGAAAGTACTTATAGCACACGTGTATGTGTGTGTGTATATATATATATATATATATACAGTATACACACTCACTGGCCACTTTATTAGGTACACCTTGCTAGTACAGGGTTGGACCCTCTTTTGCCTTCAGAACTGCCTTAATTCTTTGTGGCATAGATTCAACAAGGTGTTGGAAACATCCCTCAGAGATTTTGCTCCATATTGACATGATAGCATCACACAGTTGCTGCAGATTTGTCGGCTGCACATCCATGATGCAAATCTCCCATTCCACCACATCCCAAAGATGCTCTGTTAGATTGAGATCTGGTGACTGTGGAGGCCATTGGAGTACAGTGATCTCATTGTTATGTTCAAGAAACCAGTGGTGAGATGATTGGAGCTTTGTGACATGGTGCATTATCCTGCTGGAAGGAGCCATCAGAAGATGGGTTCACTGTAGTCATAAAGGGATGGACAAGGTCAGCAATAATACTCAGGTAGGCCATGGCTTTTAAAGCGGTTGTATGCTCTTATAAAAAATTCAAAATAGAATTCTCCAATTCCATTATATATTGTAATACAGACCGCAAGATTGATATGGTAATTGAAATTGTTCTTACTGTAAAAAAATATATTTTTGGTCCGATCCTGCCTTGTAATCGCTGGCGCCATTGCATGTGCGGGCTTCCGCGTCCTGTATAGGATATATTTCCGCCCTGACTTCCTTTAGCTTGCCGTAATCCCACGCATGCGCATTAGGATCTGCATTGCAGCCTCTTCTTTGTTTCCGGTTACTATGGAAACGAACAATCCTCCTCTTCTACAGTAGACATCGTGGGATTGCCAAGGCGGACGTCGACAATAGGAAGTGACGCAGCCCCGGCATACACCCTGCATTTTTCCGGCGGACTCTAGGCCTGCCGGAAAATTAGGCGATTATGCGCATACGCGGGATGACGTCGCTATAAGAAAAGATATTGATAATAGCTAAAGGAAAAAGGTATGCACAGTGACAATGAGCGATATTTATTAACCTGTTATGTGTTAGATTCATTAAAGTGGTCAAAATGAGTATACAACCGCTTTAACCACTTACCAACCGGAGTTTTGCAGCTTTAGGACCAGAGCACTTTTTGCGATTCGGCGCTGCGTTGCTTTAACTGACAATTGCGCGGTCGTGCAACGTTGCACTCAAACAAAATTTGCGTCCTTTTTGTCCCACAAATAGAGCTTTCTTTTGGTGGTATTTGATCGCCTCTGCGTTATTTCTTATCGCCGCTATAAACAAAAGAAGAGCAACCATTTTCCAAAAAAACCCAAATTTTTTACCTTTTGCTAAAATTCAAATCCAAAAAAAAAATATAAAAAAACATTTTTTTTCACAGTTTTTGGCCGATTTATATTCTTCCTCATATTTGCGATAAAAAAAATTGCAATCGGCGTTTATTGATTGGTTTGCGCAAAAGTGGCCGCGTTTACGGATGGTGAGAATTCATTTCTGGGGTGTTTATTTTTTTTTTATTTTTTACTAGTAATGGCGGCGATCTGCGATTTTTAGCGG
>BLSH010343268.1:522241-532242 GCA_018402905.1 Glandirana rugosa
TTGTGTATATATATATATATATATATATATATATATTGTATTATAATATGTTGTATGTCTCCAAGAAATAAGATACGGAAGAAGCAAGTTATGTGAAACACGTTAACCTCTTGGATCAGACCAAACAAAGGAGTGATGTGAATGTTATACTTTTACATGCACTACTTCAAGTGATTTAATAAAATTAGGGATTTATTTCCCTAGTGGTGTTTTTATCAATGCTTGTTTTTTACCATGTAATATATTGATTGTATTTCTTAAAAAGCGTATGTCTTCCTTGGTACCAGGAGAGTCCGTATTTTCCCTTCATGGGCTGTTTTCTCTGTTCTTGCCAAAGCATTATCCCAACTTTGATGGATGCTGATTGGGAGGAGTTCAGCAATTTCCTCCCCTCATAATCTCAGCTACAGATGGATTTGTTCACTTAAAATTCCCCCACCATGTATACTACACCTCCCCCCCCCCCCAACTCACTTCTGTTATTTATCCCCGTTAGATGCCTGCTGTCTTTAGTGCCAGCAAGAAACCAGTACATTCCTGCACATGGTCTGGTCCTGCACCTACCTGTACCCGAAGTTGTGGTGGATATCGACATGGCGGGTAGGCTGACCATAGCAAAGGACCCTTTAACTCTTCTGTTAGGCATTTGCCACTACTTACCACAAGAAGCTCTTTATATTTTATGATGCGTTCTACTCTAGAAAGGCTATTTTGTACAAATGGAGACTACAGGACCTTCCTACCATCTAATTATGGAGATAGATAAATAATACAGCCTTACTCCTGTATAGACTTCATATATGGGCCGAAATTGCCCTATGAATTTTGAGTGTCCTCTCTTTCATGGGTTAAATGTAACAATATATATATATATATATAGGGAGAATGAGAATTGTGATTATAATACAAGTCTCCACTTCCAGAGATATATCGGCCTCCTCCGTTGAGTTGGATCAGAACAGGATGGATGCAAACTCTATTAGAGGGCGGACATGGGCGCTGCCATTTTTTTCCATTTGTTTTTGCGCACCTAAACTGACCTGGATGAGGGCAGATGTACATCTGCCCAGCCATAGAGACACATTGCGTTCTGTCTAGCTCCATAAAAAGAACGAACACACAAAATGCTCAAATAAAAGGGACATTAGAGGTTGAATCTGTACAGATGTGCATTACTGTGGCATAGTAACACTTCACGTGGTATTAAATGCTTTATTATCACAGCAGAGCAAACAGTTCTTTAGCGGTTTAGTAAATTAGGATCATTAGTTCTAACCTTACCGCCGAGGCTAATCTAATGTGTCACTTTCAATGAGGCTAATCTAACGCACCATGCTAAACCGATGCAAACCAACTAAATACACTGAAAATAACATAAGGAAATAGGAAATGTAGGATGGGTGGTTGTGCCAATGCCACATTATATGCATGTATAGGGGTAAGTAACCCAAATGAACACTGATGATCTATATTTGAAGAACACATTTAAAGTGTCACTAGAGTCACAACAGTAAAATCAGGCTGTATATGCAGTAAAGCATACTTGTTATACTCACTGTGGAACCTAAGGTGTTAATCTTCTGCATTGTGTACAAAGGCTGTTTAATCCTGTCTTCTCTGATCCTCCCCTTCTTCCACTGTCCCCAATTAATTTCCTGATAGAACAGAGCCTTGGGGACAAGCTGCCCATGCTCAGTTTGGTGTGTATTGCCAGAAAGTTTTTTTTCTTCTCGGGGGAGTGCATGTGATCAGCACAGGGCCAATCAGCACTGTCCAGACTGTGCAGCCTCATAGGACAGTCAGAGGAGAATGAAAACTCCTCCTACAAGCTTTAACCAGACACTGATAGAAGTCACACGACTGCTATATACTGCTGATGAGAAAAGGTATTTAGCAGTTTATATTTACTAAAATAATTGCATTTTCATGTTCTGTGTACTGTGAGAGACCAGATATAATGAATGCAAGGTCCTGGGTTTAGTAACACTTCAACTTGTACAGAGCCCAGAAAAAAATATCTAAGGATGCATAAGGGCACATTTGTCACAGTAAGAAAACAGAAGTCTAGCCAAAACATTTTTTTTAGAGGGGAAAGGTTACTATCTACAAAAATTCCCCCCCCCACTTCCTGTTTTGGTGACTGTACCGCTTGTAAATAGGAAGTGAGGTTAAATATACCTAGCGCACAGGCAATAACATTTTATTCTATTTTTTTGAGTGGGGAAATTTAGAAACTCAGTGTGTTTTTTACTGATATTTGTTCTTGTGAGAAATCCTTTTTAATATCTGTCTCAGTTCATGCCATCTGGGTCAGGAAGTGAGGGATAGTCCTCCTCACTGAAGGCACTGACCACATTACAAACCTGACAGAGTTCCTCTTATCCCTCTAGCTAAAAATGACAAAATGTTGGCTACATTGTAATCATCTAGTATTTAGGCCTCATACACACGGACGTTTCTTAAAAAATAAACAAAACGTCGGGCCCGACGTCAAGGAAAAAAAAATCGGCGTTTTTCGGCGTTCTGCATCGGCGTTAGTGAGCGTCAATAAGCGATTTTTTAAAAAAATCATCCCTCTGCTATTTTTCAACCTAAAAACGTTGACGTCAAAAAACGCCGGTTAACGCCGGTACAGTATTAGTTGGCATTTTGCGGCGTCGGCGTCAAAAAATGCCAAAACGTTACAGCCTCAGAACACGCTGGCCGTGGGTTCAAGTTTCAGCTCACTAATGCAGACACCATCTACAGCTCAAAAACGTCAGCGTTTTATGGGGCCATTGACTAACATGGAGAGCTGCAAAAAACACCAGAAAACGCCGGCGTCAAAAAACGTCCGTGTGTATGAGGCCTAATAGTTCATAAACAGTCAGTGTCCTTATCCAAGCTCACTTGTATTGCAAACAACCCCAGCACTGCTCTTCATTCTGGAAATCAGTAGCTCATCGCCTATCCTGGAGGTGTGACCTCTAAAATACATTGGCTGATGGTTCAGGCTGAGGTCAGAGGTTACCACTAAACTTGACCCTGACAATTTTGGCAAGGTAGAGCAATAGTCATTTATTACATATGGATACGTGGATGTCTTGTTTTAAAGTGGTTGTCAACTCGTGACAACCACTTTAACCTACAGGTAAACCTATAATAAGGCTTACCTGTAGGTGCCCCGCATATCTCCCAAACCTGCATGGTTCAGGAGATATGCAGTGTACTAGATGTGCCGTCATTTCGGCACATGCGCCGTGAAGAAACGGCATCCGTGCCGTTTCTTCACTGTGATCGTGCCGTGACTGGTGGCTTCCACGCGCATGTGGGGGAGTGACGACACGCGACTCCGGCCAGTCACAGACCCGGAGATCGCAGAAAAGAAGGGGCAGAAGATGGACGCGGTCAGCACAGGGGACAGCACTGTACATCACAGGCTTTGTTTGCAGGTAAGTGGCACATAATGGCATAGTAGCCCATTATGCATCTATTTTGCAGGGGAATACAGAGGAAGTAATTTCTTCCTCTTTAAAGGAAATCTATGGTGACCACATACACTTTCAAACAATAATTATAAAGGCAATGCAATAAAACGTTACTTTAACCTCCCTGGCGGTATGAATATGTCGATTTTTGCGTCTAAAAGGGGTACATTGTTTTGCATAGAAATTTGGCGTTTTATATTGTAGGCCTGTAATTCTTAGGAATAACTCACTTAAATCTGTCCAAACAAGAGTCTAGTAGACATCTCGGGTATGATAAAGTTTGAAACAACAAAATCATAAATTATAATATAATAAATAATTATAAATAATTAGCAAAAATAATAATATAATAATAATACAATTTATTCAATAATGTGATCAAATCAAAAACACTGAAAGCTGCAGAATTGCCGCTGTCATCACTTTCAGTGTCTGATGATAAATTTCCCCAAAAATCAGTATCACTCAATTCTGCAAATGATTATTTACTATTGGTGTTTTCTAGCTGATCAAAAAAACACTTTTGACGTAAAGGGACGCTTTTTGGTTGCTATGGACATTCTCAAGTTTCCAGGCAGAAAGAATGGCATATATAATATAAAAGTGCATGCAGGGCACTGGGCAAAGCACTAGGGACAAAGGGGATGTAAAATGATTTCATACAGTAATGTAATCTTACAGATTACAGTGTACTGTAGGTTTGCTGTGTGTTTCACTTTTTGAATTTGCCGCTGGACTTCATCTCCATGTGACGCGACGCTCGCAGGGAACGGAGCCCAGCACACAGTACATTGGGCGGAAGACACAGCCCGCAGACACAGTGGAAGGACATCGCTAGATCCTGGGGACAATGTAAGTGACTTTGCCTTGATCCTGCGATGTGATCCTGAGTGTGGCTCGGGGTTACCACTTTTGGTAGAGAAAATTAACCCTGAGCCACACTCGGGATAACCGCCAGGGAGGTTAAAAGAGAAGTATGGACTTTTTTTTTACTTATTTAATTACTTATGTGGAGCAGCATTTCTCCGTTGCTGCATCTGTTCCCCGTTGGCTCTAACACTGAGAACCGAGCACCAGCAGAGAGCTGGTGAATGTCAGTCACCAGCTCTCTGCTCTGCACACCCCCCCCCCTCACTCACTGGAGCACTGGGCTGTGGAGGTGGTGGGAGAGGCCGGCTCAGGCTCTCAGAGGCCCGCTAAGAGGCTGAGCCAGTCCATGCATGTGAGCGGATTGCGACTTCATTGTCACGATCTTGCTGGAGCCTGGGCCGGCTCTGTGATATCAGCCGACAGCAGGCTTCAGCCCGCTGTCTGCTGAAAACAGGTCGCAGGAGTGCGCAACGAACTGCACTCCTGTGATCCACAGGAGAAGTACAAGTACGAGTTTTTTGAGGCTTCATGCACACTGGTTTATTGTAAATGCTGTTTATACTGACAGGAGAAAATCAGTGTTAAAAACTCACCTAAGATGATTTTTTTCAAACCAGTTTAGGTGAGTTTAGCAGAGTTTATGCTGAAATGCTAAATACACCTAGTGTTTAGTCACGTTTATGAGCGTTTAGACATATTTGGTGTTTTTATGCCCAAAAGCTCCTCTCCTGAATGCGATTCTTCAGAGTTCAGAAGAGGAGCTTCGACTGCCTCTAAACTCTGCTGCTCCTAAACTCTGGTAAAAGCCCATGGGGTTGATTTACTAAAGACAAATAGACTGTGCACTTTGCAAGTGCAATTGCACTCTACAAAATGTAGTTGTTCCAGAGCTTAGTAAATGAGGGGAAGCTCTGCTGACTTCCATCATCCAATCATATGCAAGCAAACATGTTTTTTTATTTGTCTTGCATGTGATTGGGTATTCTTTGCAAAGTGAAGCTTTGCCTCCTTTACTAAGTCCTGGAACAACTGCACTTGCAAAGTGCACAGTCTATTTGCCTTTAGTAAATCTACCCCTATGTGTGCATGGACACATGGGGGTTGATTTACTAAAGGCAAATAGACTGTGCACTTTGAAAAGTCCAGTTGCACTCTGCAAGTGCAGTTGTTCCAGGACTTTGTAAATGGAGCAAATGCTCTTGCAGAGCGCAACTACACTTTGCCAAGTGCACAGTCTATTTGCTTTTAGTAAATCAACCCCTTAGACTTTTATTGAGTTGAGTTCAGGGGCTTCGGCAAAAAAATGCCAATAGCTCCTAAACATGAGTTTAGGAGCAGCAGTGTGCATGAGGCCTAATGCTGTGATTGCTGCCTGTTTACCGGTGTTCTGTCAAAATAGCCAACTCCAATTACGTCACTTTCGGTGCGGCTGAGTCACGATCAGCTGGCGTGACGTCAGCACTGCGCATGCGCAGATCGTCGGAGCTCGAGGAAAATTATAGAACACTGCCATGTTGGTACATTTAAAACATTTCTGATTCCTCATCCTATTGGTAAACTCAGGACCAGCTGATCTTCCTCTGTAGTTCTATGAAAGGATCTTTGCAGACAGGCTGCCATGTTATAATAAAATTCCAGTGAGTGGCCACTGTTTACCCAACTTTACCAATAGGATGGGGAATCAGAAACACCGCCATGTTGGTACACCTAAAACATTTCGGATTCCTCGTCCTATTGGTAAACTCGAGACCAGCTGATCTTCCTCTATAGTTCTATGAAAGGATCTTTAACGACAGGCTGCCATGTAATAATAAAATTCCAGTGACAGCTGCTGTTTACCCGACTTTACCAATAGGATGGGGAATCAGAAACACCGCCATGTTGGTACACCTAAAACATTTCTGATTCCCCGTCCTATTGGTAAAGCCGGGTAAACATCGGCCTCTCTGCCGAATTTTATTATAACATTGTGGCCTGTTGGCAAAAGACCCTTTCATAGAACTATAGAGGAAGATCAGCTGGCCCGAGTTTACCAATAAGACAGGGAATCAGAAATGTTTTAGGTGTAGCAACATGGCGGTGTTCTATAATTTTCCTCGACCTCTGACGATCTGCACATGCGCAGTGTTGACGTCACGCCAGGTGATCGTGACTTGGCCGCGCCGGAAGTGACGAAATTGGAGATTTTGACAGAACACCGGCTATCTCTTTCCACAACTTCCTGTATTCCCTTCATGCTTTGCAGCTTCTCCTCTGCCATTTACTTGCATTTTCTAATGACTACATAACCCATAGTACAGTACCTTGATGCCTGCAAGCGCTGCTTCTTGCACTGACTCCGCCTCCTGAAACCCCTCCTCTCATCACCTCTGTAGTTCAGAAGGCAGGCTCCATGTAATATGTGACACAGCAGTGCCTAATCGCAGGGTATAGTGAATACGTGTCACATAATTCACGGATATAAATGTGTGAGGGTCTCCATTAGTTTACAAACTTCAAAATTGTTAGGAGTGGGCTGGAAATAATCGAAATACAATATAGAAAAGAATATATGATTTTACATTTTCCCCATCGATACGCTTTAACATGCAGCATGTTCCCATTTTGTGCAATAATATGTTAGAAATGAAACGTACAACTTTTGCATTATTTAACAGTGCCGGTAAGTCTGGAGCCCAGAAACTAAATTTAAATTTCCAATCAATTTTTATTCCCTCAAGTCTTCTGGCACAAAAAATGGCAAGCTTACAGTTATATCTGTAGTACATTTCTGTTTGCTTTGGACAGAGCAGGGAAAGTTGAAAGGTTCTGTCAGGTTTGTATTGCAGTCTGGGGAGATTTCTCCTCCCTATGTGCCATTTTCTATGCTTTGTGCACTCTCTGCGCCCGCGTGTACAGCCTGCCATAGACTTGAATGGATGAACACAGCTGTGCTCTTGTAAACGCTGATGCATCTCAACATTTACCCCTGCATGTGTGACCAACAATCGATTCTGAATGTTACATAGTAACATAGTTTGTGAGGTTGAAAAAAGACACAAGTCCATCAAGTCCAACATGTGTGTGCTTTTATGTCAATATTACTTTGTATATCCCTGCATGTTGTGATTGTTTAGGTGCCCATCTAATCCTTTTTGGAAATTATCTATGCTCCCAGCTGAAACCACTGATTGTGGAAGAGAATTCCACATCCTTGCTGCTCTTACCGTAAAAAAATCTTCTACGCATTTTGAGGTTAAACCGCTTTTCTTCTAATTTTATTGTATGGCCGCGTGTCTTTTTATGCTCCCTTGCACAGAAGAGTTTTGTCCTTGTTGTGGGGTCACCAGTACAGTATTTGTACATTGAAATCATATCCACCCTCAAGCGTCTCTTCTCCAGAGAGAATAAGTTCAGTGCTTGTAATCTTTCCTCATAACTAAGGTCCACCAATCCCTTAATTAGCTTTGTTGCCCTTCTCTGAACCCTTTCCAATACCAGGACATCCTTCCTTAGGACTGGAGCCCATAACTGGAAGGCATAATCCAGGTGTGGCCTCACCAGAGACTTGTATAGTGGGAGAATTATTGATTTATCTCTGGAGGTAATCTCCTTCTTGAAGCATGCCAATATTTTGTTGGCTTTGCTTGCAGCAGCTTGGCATTGCCTGCCATTGCTGAGCCTGTCATCTACTAGGACCCCTAGGTCCTTTTCCATCCTAGATTCCCCCAGAGGCTCTCCCCCTAGTGAGTAGTTTGCATTCATATTTTTGGCACCCAAATGCATTATCTTACATTTTTCTACATTAAACCTCATTTGCCACTTGTCTGCCCACCCCATTAATTTGTTCAGATCATCTTGCAAGGTTTCCGCATCCTGTGGAGAAATCATTGCCCTGCTTAGTTTGGTATCATCCGCAAATATTGAGATTGAGTTGTTTATCCCGTCCTCCAGATCGTTTATTAATAAATTGAATAGAATTGGTCCCAGGACAGATCCCTGGGGAACCCCACTTTCCACACCAGACCATTCCGAGTATTCCCTATTTATCCCCACCCTCTGGGCTCGCCCCTGTAACCAGTTTTCAGTCCACGTACTCACCCTTTGATCCATGCCAACAGACCTTAGTTTGCACAGTAAACGTTTATGGGGAACTGTATCAAATGCCTTTGCAAAATCTAGATACACCACGTCTACGGGCCTTCCCTTATGTAGATGAAATGTGAAAGTTCTGTGTTTAAGAAAACATGCTGACACACATGCGCAGGTAAACACTAATGCAAATAAACAACTAAAAAACATATGTTTAATATAGTGGGGGAAGAATTACAGTAGATCTTCCAAAGTTTTTAATGCTATCTGTGACTTCCTGTGTCGGTGACAATCATTCCTTACTATATCTTGACCTGGTGTCACAGGGGCAGAAAATGAAGGAAAATCACCCCACTGGAGCCACAGATAGAAAAGAAAATCTTACAGAAATGTAATCTCTTTCTTACTCTGTCCAAAAAAAAAAAAGACTTATGTTAACCTTTAAATAAAAGTGAACTTTGAACTTTGCTCCTATACTAACCAGTATGACAAAAAATGTTAAGTTACAGGTTTATGTGAAGGCCTAAAATAGCAAACATGTTAAACTTACCTGCTCTGTCCAATGGTTTTGCACAGAGCAGCCCTGATCCTCCTCTTTTTGGATCCCCTGCTGGCGCGCCTGCCTCCTACCCCCCAGGCGAGCGTCCCCCATAGCAACCCGTTTGCTGTGGGGGACACACAGAGCTGGTGTTCTGTCGAAATAGCCAACTCGTTGAAATCTCCAATTACGTTACTTCCGTTGACTCTCCAGCAGCAGATTTCGAAGAGTTGGCTCTACTGCCCATGCGCCCGACAAAATAACGGAAACCCCGGTATGTCACTAACCTTTTTAGAAAACGCGTGTTCTCCAACAGCTGCCAGTGTGCATACGCAAGGTACGTCACTAACCTGCGCACTGGCAGCTGTTGGAGAACACGAGTTTTCTAAAAAGGTTAGTGACGTACCGGGGTTTCTGTTATTCTGTTGGGTGCGCGCATGGGCAGTAGAGTCAATTCATCAAAATGTGTCACTCAGCCGCTCCATGCTCTGGAGAGATCCCGACTTTAATGTTCAGATCAACCCAGATGCCTGGACTAGCAGTTGGCTAAGCCTCTCAGCTTGCCATTGAGAGCCTCAGCCTGCCATTCCCCCCCCCCCCCCCCAGCAGCCCAGTGCTCCAGTGAGTGGTGGAGAGGCAGAGTAGAGAGCAGTCACTGCTCTCTGAGAACTGAAGTCTGAGAACTGAGCAATCTTAGATACAGGTGCATAAAAATTGGCCAGTGCCAGGACTGTTATGTATCGGTGAGAACAGGGCCAAATGCAGAGAGATGCAGAGAGAAATTCGATTTTTAGAGTTTTATTTTTTTAACAAAGAAAAAAGGAAGTAGGAGAGATACCAAGAGCAGGCAATGTTGGTACTTAGCAGAATTATTATTCCTAATACTAGTGTAAGCAGAAGTAAGTTTTCTATGAAAACAGAAAAACAAATTTATTAATCATAATATTTACAGAGGGAACACCTTGTGGAATTGATCACCTCTATCTACCCAAAGCGTACCACTGTTGCCTCCAGTTGCTTTTTGGTCTGCCCTCTGCCTCCCCCCCCCCCCCCCC
>BLSH010343268.1:539291-551054 GCA_018402905.1 Glandirana rugosa
GTGGATAATTAATGTGTACAAGACACCGACTAATTCCACCATTAATTTGAGTGAACCACGGAATAGAAGTAATTTCGCCTCCAGGCGGACTTTTTTTTGTTTAATTGGTGGAGGGCGGACCGGTGACATATATACGCCGGCCCACCCTCGAAAGGAGAGCTCTCTGCATGAAATCATCATCATGCAGAGAGCTGTCACATAACTGCAGATTCCCCCCCCCCCCCCACACTGAGCTCTCACTGAGCTTGGCGGGGGGAGAACTGTCACAGAGACGTTCGTCTCTATTTACAATGTGACGGCTGTGATTGGACACAACCGTCACATGATCGGGAGGGCCAATCACTGCGCCCATATCCCGACCTCTGCTCAGCTGGATCCTTTGATCATAATGATCACAGGATTCAGCCGCAGCGTGCCACGTTCATACACATCCTGTCAGAACGGGAAAGCTCCCACCCGGCCGCATATATACAGTGGCCAGGCGGGAGGTGGTTAATTTGTTTTTTTTCAGGCGGACCTCCGCTTTAATGAAGATAAGGCACCAAGTGAGTTTAATTACCACCTTAATCAGCCACAGAACATGTGTAATTAATAGGTGTTTGGTTTTAAAGGGATGAGGTGGCAACCCTAAGGCAGCCACAAATAATTTCCTGGGAGCAATATATTCTCATGTATCATGAAAGATTCAAGACTGCCTTCCTGCCTGTCATTACAATCTAGCCAGGTCCTCACTGTTACTGCCCCTGTCTGCACAGTACATTTTATTGTTGGAATATAGTAATGTATAGTTTCAGTTCAGTCACTCTGCATCTGTTCATTCAGAGCACATGCATCAAACGCAAGGTCTGCATGCCAAATCTGGCCCATCCATTTCATGTAGCCCTCTCACTTAGGGCTTTTTTTCAGCCGGAAAGTGGCATCTGTTCTACCACCTCCAGCTCTCGCCCTCCACTCCCCAACCACCACTGTCACTTGGAAACACAAAAAAGCCTTCTGTGTTTACAAGGACAGCTTTCCTCTCGGCGGCTTTCACAGATCCCTGCCTGCCCTGCACTCATGGTGGGGACAAGAGAAATGCTGGTACAGTGTGGGATGGGGCATCACGTGGTAAGCTGCACTGTGATCCCCATCTATGCACAGATGCCGACCAATGATCTCAAGTGAGAGAGGAGTAGCTGTAACAACCAACAAAACTCTGCGGTACAGCCGCCTGCATCCTAGCAACCAGTGTTGTGCCTTAACAGCCAATGAGGCCATGTAACCCAGCATCCTAGCAACTGACTATAAAAGGGGGGGGCGGCAAAATTGGCATTCACCCCTGGCATGGGTCTGTTGGTGAGTCTGTTTTTGCCTTCAATCACACATTCAGGCTAGTGATGGGAATACACTTAGGCTAGCCACAGACGAGTTATGTCCCTATGTCCCCATGGTTGAACTAGATGGACTTGTGTCTTTTTTCAAGACTAAATATGTAACTATGTAAACAATATGCAGGAAGACATCTGTCCTTGCTCTATCAGCTACTCGAGGTGGCTCCAGGCATTCATTTTTTAACTCGTCTAATGAGGAAAATGTGTTTGCTACCCACCAACTATTTCAGTGATTGGCCCCCATTGTGCGAGAAAACCTATGTGATTGATACAATGGAGACTGCTTATTATTGCCCCCTTTAGTATTCCTAAACCACCTGATTCTTGCACAAGCGTTGCAACGGGCTGATGAGCCAGGTCATAGCCTACCTGCTCAGTACTTCTATTTTGATTTAATTCAGACATTATTGTTCTGCACCAGTCCATGCTATTCCCTTTTGTTTGTAACCTAGTAATCCTAGGATATGCCAGTTGTAATGGTGGAACATCAACCACAGGCTCCTTCCTGACTTTCACATTTAGATGTAAAAAAAACATCAATAATACAATTTTTCTTACAGCCATCAATCAGAAAAAACATGCCCTGGAAATCTAGGTTGACTGAGAAGCTGGAATTACAGAGGGGAGATGTTACAAATCATAGGAAATACACTTCTGCTGACTTCCTACAAATCTTAAAACAAAGTCAACTTACTGACTTTGGTACAGGCAGAGCACGGCCGTCTCAGGTGGCAATCATGGAGGCAATGTCTGCAGTACATTTTCAGCCCTGGCCGCCTGCGCAACAACAATCAATAAGGCAGTGCAGCCCAGCCGCCTGCATCCTAGCAACCAAAGCCAGTGTGCGGCCCAGGCCACCAGTAACCTAGCAACCAAACTCTTCAGCCTGGGCCACCAGTGTCCCTGGCACAACCCGGAGTCCAGAAGCAGTGTTGAATGTACAGCCTTTGTAGCCCACTGAATATTTTGACCTGTTGCCTAGAAATGCTTTTTAAGGTTCTGTTTACACCTGTGCAGGTACGACAGTGCGCTCATGTTTTTACATCATGTTTAGGGCAGCCTATTCATTTTGATTGGGAAACCCTATGCTTCACAGTTGCACAAAAGAAGCATTTTTGTTACCTAAATGCATTGCACTACAACACATTGCAAGGCGTTGCCATGGGTTGAGTTGCATTGCGATTTAGCGCACATGTGTTTACTGGTGTGTTTAGGGTGCCATTAAGAATGAATGGCAATTCAGCATGCCTGACAGAAAATAACATGTTTTCATGTGCTGTGGGAACAAGTGCAATATCGTACATGTTCACACTATGGGGTTGGTTTACTAAAGGCAAATAGACTGTGCACTTTGCAAAGTGCAGCTGCTCCTAAGCCCAGTAAATGAGATAAAGCTTCACTTTGGAAAGAGTATCCAATCATTTGCAAGGAAAATTTAAAAAACAGCATTTTTGCACACAATTGGATGATGGAAGTCAGCAGAGCTTCCTCTCATTTACTAAGCTCTGGGGCAGCTGTAGCGCAACTGCTCTTGCAGAGTGCACAGTCTATTTGCCTTTAGTAAACAGGGTCTTAAATTCCTCTACACATGCCTGGATTCAGGCAAACATCCCTTAACTTCCAACTCCATCTAACAATCCAACAATGTTTATTTGCCACAATTTACCCCACAGAAACCAATAACGCCTACAGCACCCTGGGTATTTAACCTCAATGCACAAGGCTTTGGCATTTAGTCAAGATACATGAGGCTCTAGGGTTTATGTGTGGATGGAAGGTACACCGTCCAGCCCCACTGCTTGCAGCCTGTAAAAGTTTATGAGAGGCTGACAGCTGCTATGGCTGGGTGCAGACTGCTTGTAATCCAGGCATTCATCACATAATACCCTAAATGGAAGTATCGGTCAGTGCACCAACCAGCCATAGCAGCTGTCAGTCTCTCATTGGGGTTGATTTTTTAAAGGCAAATAAACTGTGCACTTTGCAAGAGGCAGTTGCACTCTGCAAGTGCGGCTGCATCAGAGCTTAGTAAATGAGGTAAAGTTTCACTTTACAAAGTGTACACAATCACGTGCAAGGAAAAAAAAATGCATTTTTGCTTGCACATGATTGGATGATGGTAGTCAGCAGAGCTTCTGCTCATTTACCAAGCTGTGGAGCAACTGCTCTTGCAGAGTGCAGCTGCACTTTGCAAAGTACACAGTGTATTTGCCTTTAGTAAATCAATTCATAGACATTTACTGGCTGCTGGCAGTGGTTATGGATGTAGGGTTGCCACCAATCTGGGATTCGCCCAGACAGTTAGGGTTTGGAATTCTGTGTCCTGGTTTCAGACTGCCTGAAACCGGGACACATTATTCAAACTGGACTATGGCTTCCCAGCAGGGTTGCTGGCTGCAGTTGTCTAAGCTGAGAGTGTCTGTTACATTCTCTTTCACACTGCCCAAAGCCAGCACTAACAATCCTCCCCAAACACACACACAGATGGGAGAGGAGAGAGGGCTCAATCTGCACCTCTTCTTCCCCTACCCCTCTGTGTCTGCCCACACTCCAATCCCCGCCGCTGTGCCTCAGAAAAGGAAAGTGGGGGCCAGAAATCTGAAGTCCAGCAGCCTCAGATACATCTGGATGAGAGGTGCTGACTGCCAAGGGTTAAGTGAGCTCACCATCCATCTCTGTCTGTGACTAAAGTCTCCCCCCTTCTCTGTCCTGCCTTTGAGTGAGTACACTAAGGTAAATAAGGGTTCTCAGAGCACCCCTTACATCAGAGTTCCCCTTTACACAAGAGTCCACAGTGCTCGTCCTTAAATCACAGTCCTCTTCGTACATCAGAGTTCTCAGTGTCCCCCCTAAATCAGAGTTCCCAGAGCATCCTTTATGTCAGAGTCCCCAGAGTTCTCCCTTACATCAGAGTCTGCAGAGTCCCCCCTTACAGTGAAAAGGGAACTCTGCGAGTTCAGATGTAAAAGGGGAACTTTGAGGATTCAGATGTAAAAGGGGAACTGTGGATTAACTTCATATGATTAGAAATGTTATTTAATAGTTTATACAATAAAAAAAAAATGCTGTGCGCCGCTAAAGTGTTCAGGTTTGACTTGAAGAAAAGGTGGCAACCCAAGCTGGGTGGTGTGACTGTATCTTCCACCCCTTAATAAACTCCAAAGCCTCGTGTATCTGTGCTAAAAAATGATGGAGCCTCATGCAATGGGGCTAAATGTCCAGTGTGATTGAGGCCTAAAGCATCTCCAACTGAATACACAGAATACATAATCACCAAGACTGTGCTAAGCTGCACTTCAGCAAATTCTTGGGTGGCTTTTGTACAGCACTCTGTTTATTGTATTTGATTTTATTTCCTTTTAACATGTCCCACAAAGCCCATATAGGTCATTTAGTATGTTTTCAGAAGGTTTTAGGAAAAAACAATAGTTAAGACGCACAGCAATTAACATAGAAAGCTATACAGTGCCGCTGCCTAGAAAGCAGGAAGTCATATATTGTTAAAGCAAAGTCTGTTCCTTTAACTAGGCGGAAGAGCACATCTGTAAATACTTAACTATGATTTACTCCGCCTGGAGCAATATGGCTATGCATGTAGCCAGGTATTCGTTTTCACAATCATTATGCACAGAATTCTGAATACTGCCCATCCAGTATATACTGTGGCTTATCAATCACTTATATTAAAAAAAGATAAAATAAGCAATTCTTTCTATAGATTACACAGCAATCAAATTGTGTTTTACATATTTTCTAGCAATGATTGCTAGAATGGGATTGGTTCATAAGGGCAACACATTGGGGTTGATTTACTAAAGGCAAACAGACCATGCACTTTGCAAAGTGCAGTTGCACACTGTAAGAGCAGTTGCACCAGAGCTTAGTCAATGGGCAGAAGCTCTGCTGACTTCCATCATCCAATCACGTGTAAGCAAAAATGCTGTTTTTTTTATTTACCTTGCGTGTGATTGGGTAGTCTTTGCAAAGACAAGCTTTACCTCATTTACTAAGCTTTGGGGCAACCGCACTTTGCAAGGTGCACAGTCTGTCTGCCTTTAGTAAATCAACCACATTATGTACATTTTTATTTCCATTATTTACTTTAGTTTCACCCTCATTAATCGCCATTACTCTCTAAAGTGAAATGCTGTGCTTTGGCAATCTAGCATAGCATAATTTCATAAAAATAAAACTAAAGATGCATCTATTATTTATGAACACTGTACGTGTCCACTGAAGGAAGCAAATAGAAGGCTTCTCATCATGGGCGTCCGCAGAAATTTTTTCAGGGGGGGGCATCATTTTAAGGTCACCCATGCTATGCCGCTTTTTGATATCACATTATCGCGGTCAGAGACTGCAGACATAGTACAGGAGATGGTCAGAGACTGCAGGCATGGTACTGGAGACGGTCAGAGACTGCAGACATGGTACAGGAGACGGTCAGAGACTGCAGACATATTACAGGAGATGGTCAGAGACTGCAGACATAGTACAGGAGATGGTCAGAGACTGCGGACATAGTACAGGAGATGGTCAGAGACTGCGGACATAGTACAGGAGATGGTCAAAGACTGCGGACATGGTACAAGAGACGGTCAGAGACTGCAGACATTGTACAGGAGATGGTCAGAGACTGCAGACATACTACAGGAGACGGTCAAAGACTACAGACATAATACAGGAGATGGTCAGAGACTGTGGACATACTACAGGAGATGGTCAGAGACTACAGACATAGTACAGGAGATCGTCAGAGACTGCAGACATAGTACAGGAGATGGTCTGAGACTGTGGACATGGCACACGAGACGATCAGAGACTTCATACATAGCCCAAGAGGATAAGGACCTAGTGGGCAACCCCTGATCCGATCCCTGACTCCAGGGGGGGGCAATTGCCCCCCCTTGCCCCTACCTGCGGACACCCATGCTTCTCATACACCATATATTTGATTTGGCCACTAGATCTTTGTTACGCTCTATCACTTCATGATTTTGGGGCCGGTTCACACCTGAAACGCAGAGGAACGCGGCCTGTGCTCCTGTGTGATTCCTGCATGTTCCCGTGTAGACTGCACAAAAAGTACTTTTATAAAACACACCGCACAAAATTGCATGGTACTGTGGTACCATGCGATTTGGTGGCCACAAATGTACTACTTTTGCAATCTGTGTTTGGGGTGTTGTTAATATATTGGCACCCGCAGCAGATCGCAAAGGCAGTGTGTTTTAAACAAAGTGTGAGAAAAACGCTCAGAACGCGCCTTTCTCGCACCGCATTCTGATTGCGCCAGACCCACAGACTAAACTTGTGATCTGAGCAAAATGGAAGTAGCTCATCTTCTATTCTAGTAGTTCAATTCAGTATTTATTATATTAATTAGTCTTCCTCGCTGGATATTGATCCACATCTGAATTCATTCATGTCCAATAAACAAGCATTACTAGACAATCTGACAGCCTAATTGACTGTCACCACCTCCATTAGCTTCCACTGTCTATATCCACTGTGACTTGGTTCACCTAAATGGTGTTCTCTTCATTTACTGCCTTTCTTCTTTTTTTACCTGATGAACCCCTAAAATGGTTTTCAGGTCCCGGGGAACCAGTGATAAAGCCAAGTCATTAAGGTCAGTGGGAAAAATTTTACTTACATTGGTGGCCAGTAAGATGAATGCCCCACACAGTGGTGGTCAGAATGCTACACTTAGCAGGTGGTTGAGTTGTGGTTTTACCATCCCCCAACAGCCGTTCAAGGATTTACACTTGCCGTGGCTGTGATTTGCTTCCCAGAGCAAAATTAAATGGTATGCCGCGTTTGATGGGTGGTACCACCACCAAATGTGACCCATTCAAGTGAGCAAAAAGATCATTGATATCATGCAGCTGGCTCTGCCAAGTGTTGTTGGCTCTGCAACCCTGCATCAAATGAGAGGCCTAGCAGCTAAAGATCAATGAACCCCCAGCAACCTCTGGAAGACCCCAGGGTTGCAGGCAACCCTGATTGGGAATGGCAAGCTATCATGGCTGAACCACAGAAATTTAGTCTTGTGTCCGAATCTTGGTTATGAACAATAAAGATGTGTTTATTCACTGAATTGCTACTGTGACCAATTTTGGCGGGTGAATGTTCAAGTTTCAACATTGTGTTCCTTTTAACAGTAACAATTTTTTAACACTTAATAATGTAAATCAGAGTGACATTTCCTTTCCCAAAGCACTGTATCATAAACAATTTCCATGCTTCTTTTTCCATAAAGCGCGATTGGCATCTTTTTTCAATCTCAGTGCTGCTGATCTTCTCCGGTCGCTTCCTGTCTACATGCATTATGTGTCAAAATGTAGCCCCGGTTCACATTAGTGTGCTCTGCAATAGCGCATATGATTCTCACCGCACTACAGTGCAAATCACATGCAATGCGATTTCAGCCATACAGATAGTATGGCTGAAATCGCATCGCATTCGGACCAAACTCGCACAGGACCCATTTTTTGGTCTGCAGCAAAATCGGATCGCAGGGGTGTTCACACCCCTGCGATCCAATTCATGTCCGAACTGTCAGATCGCACTGCGATATGCGAGCTGAAAAGGGGGTGTTGTTAACAATGTATTGACGCCTCCTTTCAGTTCACATAGAGCAATATGAACTGCCGTGCGAGTCGGGTGCGACGCAGGAACACGCAGTGGATTTGCAGGGTTTCCCCATTGCACCTATGTGAACCAGGGCTTAGTAGTATGGGTTCATGCATATGGCTGCATTTGCGCATTCAGTGCCAGAAACCAGAGCATTTCCATGTCCAGGAGTCCACGGGTGCTGCATACAGCCTCAGCCAGCAGCCATGTGTCCACGTCCGGGGCTGCTCATGTGTTACTGCATGTACAGTATATATAACTATTAACTTGTATGGTTACAAGCGTACAGCTGCGGGGTCTGGCAGCCTGTCATTGATTTGCACGTCCTGTGGACTCCTGGGTGCTGAAATACATTGGATTAAGCAAGTTTCAGCAAGAATTCAGTGGATTCCTGCAGCTGGATTCAGAGGTGGGTGGTGTACAAAGCAATGACAGGTGACAACTAATGCAGCTGCCAGTGTTTGTGTGCAATTGCACATGGAGCTGTTACCTGTCACTAGAGACAGATGATAACCCCCGGATGCAAGCAGCGTGGATCCAGGGGCAATCTGTCCCAAACCAGAAATAATGGCTTTGTGTGGTCACATCTGAACACCCGTGGACAGCTGTGGCCATTATCAGCCTGTCAAAGGTTTACAACTTTCTGCATTCACCTATGAACCCAGATGTGCTGTATTCTTGCTGCAGCTGGCACTAAAATACCATTGGGGGAATTTACTAAAATTGGAGCAGCTGTGCATGGCAACCAATCAGCTTCTAGCTTGCATTGTTAAAGGGTAACTGAACAAGCCAAAGAAAGAAGCCGATTGGTTACTGTGCACAGCTGTTTGAGATTTTGTCTACTTCAGTTTTAGTAAGTTCCCCCCACATGTATATGAGGCCTAATAGTTTCAATCTCTTAAAAGGGGAACTGCAAGTAGTCAAATGTCCTGTGATTTTGAGTACTAAAAATTCCAGAAGAAAAAAAAATACAACAGATCAACAGAACATAAGCTGAGGAAAATTGCACGATCGCACACAGCTATGAGATATTAATTAATTTGTAGCTGTGTGCAGGAAAATTAGCATGGCAACTCTGCCGTCTAATTGTAACAAATTATTTTAAATGACATTGCCTAGCTTTAAACGGCAAAGTACACAATTTATTTTTTTGGCTAAAAAAGAAGCCTGTAGCTTTCCAGTTATGTTGTAACTAATCACAAGCTGCCTTCACCATTGCTCAATGAGATTTTTACAAATAACTAACCAGCCACAGATAAGACTGTGTCCTATTGTGTGGCCTTCCTGACAAATGACCAACCTTTCAGCAGAGATGACTGTGACAGCTCCCCATGATCTTCAGGAAATGATTCAAGCAACTTCTTAAAGAGCCTCCCCAGGTCTGAGTAACTCCTGTGCAAATACAAAATATTCCTGTCTGACCACTCAGTCCTGATCTCGAAGAATTCCTCCTCATCACCTTTCCGGTTTATGATAAGTCTCCTGATCCCATTAACCCAGCAGTCCTTCACAAACATGTTCACCAGGGAGGTGCCCTCAAACACAGATGATGCCATCCTCAGCCCCCTGCAGACCCTGGCACCCACATCCCAACAGGATTCCTCTAGATGGTCCCTGATGTGTCCAGATGTCTGATCTCTACAGTGCCAGTGATTTAGTTGGTCCTTGATGTGCCCAGATGTCTGATCTTTATAGTTTCAATACTTTAGATGGTACTGGTGTGCTTGCCGAGATGTTTGATCTATACAGTGTCAGGGCCAGATGTTTGATCTATACAGTGTCAGGGCCAGATGCCTGACCTCCACAGCGCCAAGGCTTTAGATAGTTCTTGATGTGCCCAGATGTCTGATCTCTACAGTGACAGGGCTTTAGATTGCCTCTGATGTGCCCTGCTGTCTGATCGCTACCGTTCTAGGGCTTTAGATTGCCCCTGATGTGCCCAGATGTCTGATCTTCACAATGCCAGGGCTTTAAATTGCCCCTTATGTGCCCAGATGCCTGATCTCCACAATGCCAGGGCTTTAGATTGCACCCGATGAGCTCCACGTGCCCAGATGTCTGATTTCTACAGTGCCAGGGCTTTAGATTGCCCCTGATGTACCCAGATGACAGATCTCCAAAGTGTCAGGGCTTTAGATTGCCCTTGATGTACCCAGATGCCAGACCTCCACAGTGCCTGGGATTTAGATTGCCCTAGATGTGCCCAGATGTCTAATTTCTACAATGCCAGGGTTTTAGGTGGCCCCTGATGTACCCAGGTGCCAGGGTCTTAGATTGCCCTAGATGTGCCCAGATGTCTGATGCCCACAGTGCCACGGATTTAGGTGGTCCCTGGTGTGCTCAAATGTCAGATCTCCACAGTGCCAGTGCTTTATATTGTCCCTGATGTGCCCTGATGTCTGTTCTTCTCAATATCAGAGAGTTAGATTGCCCCTGATGTGTACTGATGTCAGATCTCCACAGTGCCAGGGTTTTGGATTGGCCTTGATGTGCCTAGATGTCAGATCTCCACAGTGCCAGGGCTTTAGCTTGGCCTTGATGTGCCCAGATGTCAGATCTCCACAGTGCTAGGGCTTTAGATTGGCCTTGATGTGCCCAGATGTCAGATCTCCACAGTGCCAGGGCTTTAGATTGGCCTTGATGTCCACAGTGCCAGGGCTTATCAGATTGTCAGTAACTAGATCCAGGCTGGCCAACACACATCCGTATCGGTTACATGTGCAGTAGCGGTGTCACCAGATCAGCCCTTGTTATGAGCTTATACTGTGACTTTCTAACTTGTCTGAGAAGTTCCATCTGCAGGGGCTTCTCCTAGGACTGCACCCAGACACATCCACTCTCCGATCCGTTATATCAGGAGCCCAGGCCAGTCCTGCTTACCATAGGGTGATGTGAAGTTTGCAGACTGGCAGAATAAAGTGGATCGGGGTTGGTAGAAGATGCCCGATGAAGCCGCAGGAAGAAGGAAGATGCTGGTAGATGAGGGCGATGGCAGGCAGCTACGTGTCCGCTTCAACTTCTTCACTCCCACCCCCTGGCTGACTGTGGATGTCTTGTGTTACTCAGCACACTGGACCTCCCTCTCTCCCACATGCTGATTACTGCACAGCCCTGCCTGGCAGGAAGACGGAGGAAGGCACAGGCTCCAACTTTACTGCTGCTGCTGTTATGTATCCGCTGTACAATGTCAGGAATGCTGATCACTCCCATCATCACACTCCCTACCTACCACTACTGTCACATGCCAGCCTAACCAGGCACTCATCACACTCCCTACCTACCGCTACTGTCACATGCCAGCCTAACCAGGCACTCATCACACTGACATCACACTCCCTACCTACCACTACTGTCACATGCCAGCCTAACCAGGCACTCATTACACTGACATCACACTCCCTACCTTCCACTACTGTCACATTCCAGCCTAACCAGGCACTCATCACACTCCCTACCTACCGCTACTGTCACATGCCAGCCTAACCAGGCACTCATCACACTGACATCACACTCCCTACCTTCCACTACTGTCACATGCCAGCCTAACCAGGCACTCATCACACTCCCTACCTACCACTACTGCCACATGCCAGCCTAACCAGGCACTCATCACACTGAGATCACACTCCCTACCTACCACTACTGTCACATTCCAGCCTAACCAGGCACTCATCACACTCCCTACCTACCACTACTGCCACATGCCAGCCTAACCAGGCACGACCGTACACTGTCATCACCATCCATCCCTCACACT
>BLSH010343268.1:552161-562677 GCA_018402905.1 Glandirana rugosa
CACGGACCAATCCGACCGTACACCGTCATCACCATCCATCCCTCACACTACTCACGGACCAGCCTAACCAGGCACTCATCACACTCCCTACCTACCACTACTGCCACATGCCAGCCTAACCAGGCACTCATCACACTGAGATCACACTCCCTACCTACCACTACTGTCACATGCCAGCCTAACCAGGCACTCATCACACTCCCTACCTACCACTACTGTCACATGCCAGCCTAACCAGGCACTCATCACGCTCCCTACCTACCGCTACTGTCACATGCCAGCCTAACCAGGCACTCATCACACTCCCTACCTACCGCTACTGTCACATGCCAGCCTAACCAGGCACTCATCACACTGAGATCACACTCCCTACCTACCGCTATTGTCACATGCCAGCCTAACCAGGCACTCATCACACTGAGATCACACTCCCTACCTACCGCTACTGTCACATGCCAGCCTAACCAGGCACTCATCACACTGAGATCACACTCCCTACCTACCGCTATTGTCACATGCCAGCCTAACCAGGCATTCATTACACTGAGATCACACTCCCTACCTACCACTACTGTCACATACCAGCCTAACCAGGCACTCATCACGCTGAGATCACACTCTCTACCTACCACTAAAAGTCACATACCAGCCTAACCAGGCACTCATCACACTGAGATCACAGTCCATACCTACCACTACTGTCACATGCCAGCCACGTGCCAGGCACTCATCAAATAGCCAAACATGACTTGCCTTCCTCTACATTCAAATCATGCAAAGAAAGCAATAACAAATACATTGTGCATGAATGACTCACATTGAAAGGAGATGAGTATGCTAATGGAAATTATCTTATTGTCATATGTGTGAGTGAGATTATATAACATATACATTGGTGTACGCAGCCTATTGCAGCGCACAAACACACACGTGTGTATATCAGCAGATCAGGGGACAGTGTCAGGCGTTTTTTATTATTTATTTCACAATTTTTTTCTTTTTTATAATATTATTTTTTATTACTTTTTTACAATTGTTTTTTTAGGAACCCCGTTATGGGGCTTTGGTGAAATAACAGAACCCTGATGCCTCACTTTTGAGACAGAGATTCCTCTGTCTTTTTCTCTGCAGCCTGTAGTAAACATAGTTTACTATGCTTCAGTTAAGAATGAAGACAGGAGTGATCAGTACAAATCACTCACTGTGTTTGTTCAGAAAAGAAAGGGGCCAGTTAAAGCGGAGTTCCACCCAGTTAAAAGTCAGCAGCTATAAAAAGTGTAGCTGCTGACTTTTAACAATCGGACACTCACCTGTCCCTCGCTTCAGCAATGCGGTCGCCCGAGGGCTCGCTCTTCTCCCCCTCCCCTTGGTGGCGCTGGCATCACAAGTGTGGGCACCCAGCTTTGGCTTCAAAGCTGGGCGCGCACTGTGCATGCGTGAGTCGTGATGTGCCTTGTGAATGGCCGGCGTATCTTCTGGGACCTGTGACGTGTCCCAGAAGATCGCTGAGTGGGGGGGGGTGAACTTCGTTCTGGAGCCATAGCTCTAGGAGAGGAAGTGGACCTGGGACTCTGTGAAAACAGGGTCCCCGGCCCCTCCAAAAAAAATGATATGCCAATTAAGGTTGCCTTCCCTTAAAGCGGAAGTTCCAGTTTTGGGTGGAATATTTACTAGCCCCTTCCCTGTCCCTGACAGGAGAGAAGCAGGCAGAACTGCAGGGGGAGACAGGGAGCATCGGAACCACACAGGGGGATTAGGGTGGTTGTGCACTTTTTGCCCCCCCCCAGTCGGGTCACCCACGCCATACCCCCTCCACCCAGTCAGTCGGTCGCCCACAACACTTACCCTGGGCAGTACTACCCTTTGGGCGACAGGCGGCCGGCTTCCCCTTCATCTCTTCCTCTGCATCACGGCAATGACCTCGTCGTGCATCTCCTCCTCCCTCGGCCAATAGGGTAGCTTCTTCTTTTGACGCAAGTGGGTGGGCTTTGGACACAGTGCTCTGCACCCAGAGCCCACTGTTTTTTTTTTAAAGCCTATTAGAGCCTCTGGCTCTAATCACGTGCTTCCAAAAAAAATCCTGCATTGGAATCCATGCATCCAACGCCCTGAATGTAGATCAGGAGGCCGGAAGCATGGATGAGGGGGCAGAGCCTGCGCGCCCCTATGGACGGGCCACCACTGATATGCCTTGGCAGCCATTTATGAGTTTACAGCACTCATTCTCAAGTAGGGGTCTGCCAAACCCTGGGGTTCCTCCAGAGGTTGTTGTGGGTTCCTTATAGTGTTACTAAACCCAGGAACCCACATTCACTATATCTGGTCTCCCACAGTACACAGAACATACAGGTGCATATAAAAAAAAAATTTCTTTGAATATCATCAAAAAGTTAACGTGTTTCAGTAATTGAATTCAAAAAATAAAACTCATATATTCATTACACACAAAGTGATATATGTCAAGCCTTTCTTTCTTTTAATTTCGATGATTATGGCTTACAGCTAATGAAAACCCAAAATTCAGTATCTCAGAAATTAGAATATTACATAAGACAAATAAAAAAAGTATTTTTAATACAGAAATGTTGGCTTACTGAAAAGTTTGTCTATATACAGTATAGTATGCACTCAATACTTGGTCAGGGCTCCTTTTGCATGAATTACTGCATCAGGCAGGCGATCAGCCTGTGGCACTGCTGAGGTATTATGGAAACCCAGGATGACTTGATAGTGGCCTTCAGCTCGTCTTGGGGCTGGTGTCTCTCATCTTCCTCTTGATAATACCCCACAGATTCTCACAGGCAAGTTTGCTGGCCAAGCACAGTGATACCATGATCATTAAACCAGGTATTGGTACTTTTGGCAGTGTGGGCAGGTGCCAAGTCCTGCTGGACAATTTAAAACAGCATCTCCATAAATCTCCAAATGTCCCTGACCCTCTAGATAAGAGAAACATTCTTCCCTGACCACCAATATAAAAGGGGCATTTGTCCCTGACCATCTAGATAAGGGGAGCATTCTTCCCTGACCACCAATGTAAAAGGGGCATTCATCATTGACCATCTAGATAAGATGGTGGTCAGGGTTCATCCCTGACCACCAATGTAAAAGGGGCACTCTTCCCTGACCATCTTGATAAAGGGAGCATTCTTCCCTGACCACCAAAGTAAAAGGGCATTTGTCCCTGACCATGTAGATAAGAGGAGCATTCTTCCCTGACCACCAAAGTAAAAAGTGCATTCATTCCTGACCATCTAGATAAGGGGAGCATTCTTCCCTGATCACCAATGTAAAAGGGGAATTTGTACCTGATCACCAATGTAACAAGGGCATTCGTCCCTGACCATCTGGATAAGGGGAGCATTCTTCCCTGACCACCAATGTAAAAGAGGCATTCATCATTGACCATCTAGATAAGGGGGCATTCTTCCCCGACCACCAATGTAAAAGGGGCATTTGTCCCTGACCATCTAGATAATGGGAACATTCTTCCCTGACCACCAAAGTAAAAGGTGCATTCATCCCTGACCATCTAAATAAGGGGCGCATTCTTCCCTGCCCACCAATGTAAAAGGGGCGTTTGTCCTTGACCCTCTAGATAGGGGGAAGCATTTTTCCCAGATCACCAAGGTAAAAGGGGCATTCGTCTCTGATCACCAATGTAAAATGGGCATTCGTCCCTGACCATCTAGATAAGGGGAACATTCTTCCCTGACCACCAATGTAAAAGAGGCATTAGTCTTTGACCATTTAGATAAGGGGGACATTCTTCCCCGACCACCAATGTAAAAGGGGCATTCATCCCTGACCATCTAGATAAGGGGAGTATTCTTCCCTGACCACTAAATCAAAAGGAGGATTTGTCCCTGACAATCTAGATAAAGGGGAGCATTCTTCCTTGACCACCAAAGTAAAAAGAGCATTTTACACTATAAGAGGCGTGTCCACGAGAATCCATTGAGGGAAAAGGATACTGGCGAACATCTGAAGTGACCACCGGTCTGTGAGAGACCACCAAATCGATTTTTGACACCTGTGTCATATGACAAGAGGGTCAACTATGTCTGGTGAATAGGGACCCTTATTACACACGTGGTAAATTGGTGGCACTGGAGAGGAAACCAATACATGAAGAAAAGCACAAGGCACTTTATTTATGTTGAAGACTGCACTATTTGCACTTATTCACTGGGACTGGGCACTTTGTAATATAACATATTGTCATTGGCTTGAAATATAGACCATTTATACATTTTGGAGCACATATAATAAGAATATGTTTTGATATTTATTGATTGATGCTATCTGCACATAGTTATTCATTTGGGGGTTTCTATATATAGTCCAAAAATAATTGGTTAATTGCACTAATCAAAGGTTTATATATACTATATTGCAAGCGCTAATTGCACATAGGGTTAATGATTCCTATGAGCCTGTACCTGTAAGATTAATACCCACCAAAAGTTTGGAATAGCAGCTGCAATGAGATATTATTGGCACGAGTGAATTCATTTATTTTAATTCTTCCCTGACCACCAAACTAAAAGGGGCATTTGTCCCGGACCATCTGGATAAGGAGTGTATGCTTGAGATAATACAATATACAGTATATCTCTGTCTTATGCCACAACAGCTATATATGAGTTTATGTATAAAGCTCACTAATATCCACATATACATTTAGTGTTAGCAGCACTTAATAATAATGTACAGTGCAAATATACTTAGTGTAGCATATAGCATAAAATGCAAGAATAACATAAATAAAGTGCCGGTGCTATAAAAAAGTTGTTTTCAAAGTGCAATATGTGACTTGTTGTCTTCTATTATATCCTCCACCTCTGTTCACCACATGCATGAAAGGACACACAACCATAATATGAACAAAGTCTATCTTCATTCTGCTCTTTACCTTACCGGAAATATGTGTGTTGGTAAGACAATAATCAATACTGACAAAATTAATTATTACCTGGAACATGAACAGGAGCCATCACTGATGTAAACTTTCTTGGGGTATATGTGGCTATATTTTTTATGAAGAGTTAAAGACCACTGTATAGTTAAATTTTACACCAGCCTAGAGTTCAGCGCATATTAGATAAATCACTAAAATATAATTTATACTTTAACATGTTAAAGTAATTTCAAAAGTTATTTTCAAATCTGCAGCTTTCAAAAAATTACAGGGTGATCCTGCAATCAAGGCCTTGTTCATTAAGGTATATACTGTCTCCCAACTGTGTTCCTTCGTTGTCAACGTGTGACATGCTTCTCTGGTGAAGACTACAAGCGGCCGTGCCAACCCACATTGCATAGCCTTGGTCCACCATCGTTACTATCAGGAAGCAAGCCCAGAGCAATGATGTGCAACCAATGCTGTAACAAGTAATGTAGACAGGAAAACACTGGAAGAGATCAGAAGTATTGCGTTTTTTTTTTTTTTAAAGGCAAAAAAAGTATTTATAGAGAAAAACAAGACCATTGTTTAATGTGTTACCAAGCCCTAAAGTGTTACTAAACCTTCATTCACTATATCTGGTCTCCCACAATACACAGGACATGAAAATGCAATTATTTTAGTAAATATAAACTGCTAAATACCTTTTCTCATCAGCAGTATATAGCAGTCTTGTGATTTCTATCAGTGTCTGGCCAAGTGGACTAACCCCTTAGGTTCCACAGTGAGTATAACAAGCATGCTTTACTGCATATACAGCCTGATTTTACTGTTGTGGGTTCAGTAACACTTTAAGGTATACATTTTTAGAGTAACAGCTATGTTTTTCTTACCTATGGATAAAATGGAAAAGTACTTTGGAGCTTTGTCTAGTATTTACTCTTGCCTGGGTCCCACTAGGATGTTTCGCTTACTTCATGTTCAGGTGAGCATAGCCAATGGGCCAATGAGAGTGATGTACACGCGCAAAGGGTATGAAAAGGATATGAAAGAGCAAAAATACAATTGGCACTAACTCTGGTCCATCTTTTAAAAATGTGTTTTTATTACGGTGTCTCAATTGGTGATATTTTCAGGGTTACAGAAAGCAATAAAAACCTGACAGATCTGCTAACCCTTCCCATTCAGTCACTGGTGTTCTATATAACAGTACATCACTGCTACAAAAGAACAGGCTTTTGAAATGTAACAATTCCAAAGCATGGCCTTATAGCCCTTTTTTACTGTTTGCTTTTCACAGGGCATTTAGCTAGTTTCCATAGATTGTTTTGTTTAAATAGTGACAGTGGATTTTATGAAGTGACTCACTTATCTCTAAATGATGATATAATACATGCAACCATATCTGTTTGAAAGTGTCTGTGTTGTAAAAGCAGCAAGGAGCTGCCAGTTTGTAGTGAAACTCAGTTAATCTGCTGAGACAGCGGTTATTGTTGATGTACCAGATGGTTCTATTTTTTTCAGGCAAGCCTGAAGACCAATTTTCTGTTGCCACATGGACTGACAACATCCAAAGCTGAAAATGGGGATCTATAGCTTAATGGACTGTAGGATTTGTGAAGCCATTAGGCGAAAGAACATTATGAATCATTATAAGTTAAGGTACTGATGAAGAAAAGTCATCTACAGTATTAGCTTCACTTCTACTAAGCCTTGCTAGTTATGATATGCTTTTATTCATACATTCTCTAGTCTAGTAAGCCTTATGATGCAATAGTTATCCAAGGATGTACAGTTTACATATATTACATTTTATACAGTAAATCACCTCCAAAGGTGATTTCCCATAAGACTTAGGTATTTACAGTAGACAACTTTGTTAGTTGCCAACATTATGTGTATTATGAATGCTGCTGCTAGACTTATAGACCATACTAACCAATCCATGACTGCTGCTCCTCTCTGCCAATCCCTTCACTGGCTTTCACTAGCCCAAAGTATACAATTCAAAATACTAACCGCAACGTGCAAAGCCACCCACAACACTGTCCCCGGCTACATCACCAACCTCAACCTGCAGATATCACCCAAATCATTCTTTTCGCTCCTCCCAAGACATCTTTCTCTCTAGCTCCCTTGTTACCACCTCCCATGCTCGACTTTTCCAGGACCTCTCCCATCCTCTGGAACTACTTCAGTATGTCTGGTCAGCTCTTACCCTGTTAACCTTTAGGGGATCCTTGAAAACAAATTTATTCAGGGAAGCCTACCCCACCTTCACCTAAAAACTGTACTTGAGTCATCTCCATCAAATCACCTCCTGCAGCTATTACCTTTTGTACCACCTTCCCCTCCCTTTAGATTGTAAGCTCCATGAGCAGAGCCCCCTTCTGTATTGAACTGTGTTGTAATTGTACTGTCCCCCTTTATATTGTAAAGCGTTGTACAAACTGTAGGTGCTATGTGAATCCTGTATAATAATGGAGGGCCGCAGGTTGCCTACCCTTGCTCTAGAGGAATCTCATTATGAGAGATGTTGGGGGGAAAATATATAGGCTAGATTGCAGCCCCAAGGAGAGACCAGAGCGTATGCCCCCTGCGCCTTGGGGTGTGGAAACAAGGCCACACATACCCAACATTTGTGATTGCTATGGGTAGTGAAGAGGTCTGTCTGTGGTAGGCCCCATCTATGGACCAGCTCAGAGAAGACCTGGGACGTAAACCCACTCGTTGTGCTCTGGGAAGCTTGCAGTCAGTCTGCCTACTGTATGTGTTCAAAAGTCTGCTGGGAGGTAAACTGCTTCCTGAATTTGCTAGTGATCTTCCATCCCAGACATTATGGGTTTTACCTCTCTCAATAGCATACTGCTGATAGGGAGAGTTCCTCCCTGGAGCTGAACATAGGCAACTGCTGCCCTGTTGCTCAACTGCAAGGAGACTATTCTTCCCTTGATTCTGTGTAGCAAGGCCAAAGTGCTAAACAGGCTGTTTGAACTTCCAGCGCATTCGAGACTACCCTCCTTGGCTGGAAATGTCCATTTGCCTTGACCGACAGTCCCTCACAGTGTGCCTCCCAGGCTGTCTTGCCTACATGATTCATAACAATGATCCAGTATAATGGTTCAAAAGGGCAGTGACCTACCCAAGGTCTTTCCATCACCGTGGACCGCTACTCATACTGAGTGACACTGTTCTCAACTGTGCTCGATCCTGTTTCCTCCCTTGCGCTAAGAATCCTAGTTGAAACTTGCGCAGGCGCTCATGGAATCATCGGTATGCATGAAGATGTTGAGCCCAAAAGACTGAGGCAGTGAGAAGCCATCAAACAAGTGAAGGTAGCTGTCCTCAGAATTCTCTTCCTGACTGTCACTGCTTTCTCTGATGTAAGCTAAACAGAGGAACTAGCAGAGCACCCCCAACTACACTAACTGTTGGGTTGGAGAAGGTCAGCTTCTCTTTCCCCTATTTTTTTTTTTTAAGTTGATAACCCAGCCATATCTCTGCAGGGTATGTATGAGGACCTCTTGGTGCAACAGCAATTGTTCCCGTCCCCTGGATAGAAGAAGAATGACGTCCAAGTAGTGACAAACCCGGAGACCCTGTTCTCTGAGTGGAGCTGACACAGCACTGAGACCCTTGCCAACATTCTCAGAGATATTTATTATTTATAGGCCACAAAGTAGGCTGTTAAAGTGGAGATGCGTCTAATCAATCACCAAACTTACTTATTTTGGAAAGAAAAGGAAATTTGAGATGTGAGGATAGGCATCCTGACAATCCAGCAGTAGCAGCCAGGCGACTGCTTGTACTGTTTTAATGGACTCCATCTTCAAGATCTCTAAGAGGGCCAACAAGGTTTAAACTCTTTCGATCTGCAACTGGAAGCTAGCCTCCTTCCCCTGCGAACTACAAACAGTGTTGGGTAGAAAACCTGCAATCTTTCCTGTGAATAGGACTGGGACAATGACTACCTGAGCCTAAAGTGTCTTTAAGTATTGTAGCAGCCCGCCCACTTTTGCGGTGGATTTGGCAGAGAAATGGTCTGAAGGAGAAGCAGTAAGGAATCCCAGAAGTGACCATGAGTGCCTAATACCTTCCTCCAAGGATCTGAACAACATGCTGTCCAGAAACCCATAAAGCGCGCCCTCTGGATCCTACCTCAAGAGTCTGGGCATGCACTCGTCAAAAGGGCTTAGTGGGTACTTGTGGTATACTTATGGGCCTTGTGAAAGGTTGCCTGAGTTCCCTTACCTGGGACCCTGGCCTGACAGCTGGCCCTAGGCTCCTTGGACCTAGAGAAGCGGAACCTACCGGGAGAAACATTTTCTTTTCCTTTTGCTTCCGGTCTTATGGGAGCAGATCGGACTTACCTCCTGTCACTTATGATATGGCTGTCTCCAGTTTCCTACCAAACAGAGATCTTCTGCCATAAAGTGACTCACAGCGATCTTGGTTTTAGGAAGCAAGACACCGCCCAGGGTCTCAACCATAAGGCCCCCCTAGCCTTGACCAAGTATAGCATCGATATGGCCAGGCACCTGGTTGAGATTAATGCTGCTTCTGCAATAAAGTTCACAGACACATTCATCTTGGCTAGGGTTCGAATGATATCAGCTCTACGGATTTCCTCTCCATAGGCTGTCTCTATCTCCTGGAACCAAAAAGTACTAATCACCCAGGTAAGGGCAACTGCCGGACGGCAGACCCCTGTTGGTTTCCTCGTTACTAGGCTACAGTCGCATTTACTGTGGGCATGGATTTCAGTGATGCTATATCTGGTCTTTGACAAGGATAAAACCTGTATAGACAATTAAAGGAAAAACTTTCTCTGGACTTTGCCATCCATCTGATTAAATTTCTTCCATAAACGGTGAAGGAATTGCCGTTTTGAAGAAAGCGTAAATATGACTTTGTCTTTTTTACCCATGTAATGGCCTGCATGACCACCAGGATCCACTGTTCCACGAAGGGAAAAAAAAACTGAAACCAAGCAGCTCCTGGTCTTCCTCTGATGAAGAGGAGCTATTATCTGCAGTCTGCCCACTCACCAGGGTAGCCCAAGCCTCAGCCCACAGACACTTACATAATGGCAGATTTAGTTCCTAAAGAGGAAACACTGCAGGGCCCCATCAAGACCCAGAGAAGGGGCACCCAGGCTTATTAGCGCAATTTAGCGGCCCGAGCACTGGGTCTTCGCACTGGGAGAGGCTTGAACTCAGACGGCTACTGCACAGAGGCGGGGACATAGAACTGCTTACTCTTCACTGCAGAACTGAGTGGTTGAGCGCCACATGCCAGGGTGCCAGGTTGTTTTTCTAGTGGCTAGAGTAGCAACTAGGAGGGGGCTACCAGGCTGGCATAACTGAAGTGAGTCCAAAATAGCATCTTGCATCATAATTAATAAAGACATTTGGTGTTACCTGTTAACTGCAAACTCCTCCGGGCAGTCTTTACTCACCAGCCTATTGGCTACAGGCTCTGTGCCACAGGCCCTGCAGGATTCTTGCTGGAGCTTTGGCGTTGCTCTGGGAAAAAGGCAATAAGACGTCTTCTTTGGAACCTTTTCCCTTGAGTGGGTGCGGCATCTGCAGTTACACCCTTATGAAGACCGTC
>BLSH010343268.1:573135-614068 GCA_018402905.1 Glandirana rugosa
AGGGGTAAATAGTGGTGGGAGACTTGAGCAGTAAAGAGGTAGGAAACATTGGTCTTAGGGAAGGAGTAAGGAATACCCCGGTTATACTAGACTGGGGGGAGAAAATGACAAATATATGAATTTCTTAAAGAACCCTAAAAAGAATGAAAAGAGGCGCTACACGGAAAACACAAGATAAAAGCGGTGGGATTAACGTGGGAATGTAAAGAATAACGTAAGAAACATTTCGACCTTACGACTACCTCGGGAGTCGGAACAAAAAACTTCCGGAAGAAAAGAAAATATTCGTGAAAATGTAACCTCAACTCGGTGGGTCTCAAAAATAATCGAGAAAATTTAAATAAAGGGTAACCCTACGTGACCGATTATGGGAATAAATTATAGAAAAAAAAAAAAATGTAAATATCAATAAAAATCTTAAACCATAAAAAAAAAAAAAAAAAGATATTAAATAAGGGTATTAGCCAGTGCATCCCAATGGGAAATAAATTTAAAAGAGCTAATAAAAACTCTGGGTGGCTCAACTCCAATGTAAAAGTGCTTATAAAAGAAAAGAAGGCCTTCAAAAAACAAGGCTGAGGGCTCCATCAGCATTCCAGCTTTACAAAGAATGCAATAAGAAATGTAAGGGTGCAATTAGGGTGGCGAAAATAGAACACAAAAGGCACATCGCGGAGAAAAGTAAGAAAAATCCCAAGAAATTCTTTAAGTATATAAACAGTAAAAGAGGGGGGTCAGATCATATTGGCCCCATAAGGAATGAGGAAGGGATTCTGGTTACAAAGGATGGAGAAATGACGAGTTCAGAGGGTGGTGATAAATGGGGAGTACTCAGAGTGGTCCGGTGTGGAGAGTGGTGCCCCCCAGGATTCTGTCCTGGGACCAATCCTGTTTAATTTATTCAAAAACGATCTGGAGAATGAGATAAACAGCTCAATATCGGTATTTGCTGATGATACTAAGCTCTGCAGAGCGATAATTTCTCTGCAGGATGTGGAAACCTTGCAAGAAGATCTGGACAAATTAATGGGGTGGGCAAATACATGGCAAATGAGGTTTAATGTGGAGAAATGTAAAATAATGCATCTGGGGGTCAAAAATATGAAGGCAAACTACTCGCTAGGGGGAGAGCCTCTGGGGGAATCTAGGATGGAAAAGGACCTAGGGGTCCTAGTAGATGACATGCTCAGCAATAGCAGGTAATGCCAAGCTGCTGCAAGCAAAGCCAACAGGATATTGGCATGCATTAAAAAGGGGATAAATTCCAGCGATAAAACAATAATTCTGCCATTATACAAAACTCTGGTCTGGCCGCACCTGGAGTATGCTGTCAAGTTCTGGTCACCAGTCCTCAGGAGGGATGTACTGGAACTGGAGAGGGTCCAGAAAAGATCAACAAAGCTGATTGAGGGATTGGAGAACATTAGTTATGAGGAAAGATTACGAGCACTGAACGTATTCTCTCTGGAGAAGAGACGCTTAAGAGGGGATATGATTTCATTGTGCAAATACAGTAATGGTGACCCCCACAATTGGGAAAAAACGTTACAGTGCAAGGGAATATAAAAAAAATGCGGCCATTCACTAAAAGTAGAAGAAATTCAGTTTAACCTTAGACTGCGTAGAGGGTTCTTTACGGTAAGAGCAGTGAGGACATGGAGCTCTCTTCCCCAAGCAGTGGTTTCAGCAGGGAGCATGGATAATTTCAAAAAACTATCGGATAGGCACCTAAACGACCACAATATATAGGGTTGTACAATATAATATTGACATAAAAGCACACACACAGGTTGAACTTGATGAACTTGTGCCTTTTTTCAACCTCACAAACTATGTAACTATATGTATGTAACTATGTAAACCCTGGATGACTAAGGAAGTAAAAGGTCTTCTTAAAGAACAAAATAGAGCATTTAGGATAGGCAATAAGGCAATGTATAGTAATGCAAGAAAGAGGCATAAAAGAAGCCACATTAACCTATAAAAGGAAAATTGAGGATTTTTTTATAATGGTGCTTTTCTGGTTGAAGAATTAAATAGGTTCTTCACACAGTTTTGTGCATTCACTATACAGGAATATGAGGTGAGGCAGGCATTTAAGGCTGTTAATATAAGGAAATCATCAGGTCCAGATGGAATCCCGAGGAGGGTTGTTAAGGCCTGTGCTGATCAATTAGCTGGAGTCTTTACTAAAATATTTAATCGTTCGTTGTTAACGGCTGTTGTCCCGTCCTGTTTAAAATCAGCAGTCATTATTCCTATTCCAAAAAAATCAACCATGGAAAGCTTAGACAATTATAGGCCAATAGCTTTGACTTCAGTACTTATGAAGTGCTATGAGAGGTTGGTTTCGAAATATATCAGAAGTAGATTACCAGACAGTTTTCCCTATCAGTTCACATATAGGGCAAACAGAAGGACGCTATAGCTTTAGCGCTGCATGGGGCACTGAGTCATCTGGAGCATTCAGGAAATTATATAAGGATGCTATTCATAGATTACAGCTCTGCCTTTAAAACCATTATTCCAGGCCGATTAGTCAAAAAAATGCTATAATTGGACTTGCCTCCTTTCGTTTGTTCCTGGATAAGGGATTTTCTAGTAAATCGCTTACAGGTGGTTAAACTGGGTAAATTTGTCTCTCCCAAGTGAGAATTAAGTACTGGAACACCACAGGGTTGTGTGTTGAGTTCCTTTCTTTATACACTATATACTGTACCTATGATTGTATGCCCCATTATGGGACCAATAGTATTACCAAATTTGCAGACGATACTACCATAATTGGTTGTATCACCAGAGATGACGAGGAGCTGTACAGGAAGGAGGTGGATAGGATAGTAGAATGGTGTACAGAGAACAATCTGACCCTAAATATAGGAAAAACAAAGGAATTGATTATAGATTTTAGGAGGAACAGGCCTGAACCAGCCTCGCTTTTTATTAAAGGCGTGTGTGTGGAGCAGGTCCCAGCTTTTACGTTTTTGAGAACTTACATTTATGAAGACTTATTATGGACAATGACTGTCAAAGCCATTACTAAAAAATCACAATGTTTATATTTCCTGAGACTCCTTAGGAAGAGTGGCTTGGAAAAGAAGGTGCTAGAGACCTTCTACCGTTCCGCCATTAAGAGCATACTGACCTATTGTATTTTAGTTTGGTATCCTAGTTGTACACAGGCAGATAAGAATGCTTAAAAAAGAGTGATTCGAACAGCACAAAAAATTGTAGGGTGTGAACTTGTCTCTCTTGACGAAATCTAGAAGATTCAAAAAAATAATGAAAGATCAGACCCATCCTGGCTGTATTTTTTTTGAGTTATTGCCATCCAGGAGACATTTTAGGGTGATAAAAGCTAGGACAAACAGATTTGAGGAGAGGTTTTTTCTAGGGCTATTAAAGCTATTAATGTAGGAATAAAATGAAAGTGGTGGTAAATTAATTGTGTATTGCAAATGTGTAGTTGATGATTGCAGTGTATGAATAATGTTTGGAGTCGAAATGTAATTTCATTGTGAATTAGTTTTCTACAATGACAATAAACCTAAACCTTTAAAGATATTCTAATTGGTTCACATAGATTATTACATAAAGCAATGTGGTGTCTGTAGCTTTAAAAATCCTGTTTGCATTTACATTGTGTTTGGGTGCTGAAACGATCATTGATGAATTGTACCAAATAAAACAGTATAATGACAATGGTTGCATCCATTGTTACCTATGGATAACACTCTCTCTTCCCAATTTACGGTAGGACATTAGTCCCCCAACAGCACAGGAAGTTTTCTTTCCTGAGCTAGAATTCCTGGTTTTCCCTTTCTCAAGGAACCATTGTATTGTAATTAGTCTTTGACGGTTACAAAAGCGCAAATATTCCCCCATAGCAGGGAACAGGCAGTTTTCCCAGGATTATAATAAAACAAGTGTGACTAGCCTGGTGTTGAAGAAAAGCTGGGATATGTCTGGAATGTTACTCAGAAAGTGGAATTTAGGCTTTAGACAAGTGAGCAGATGGGTGTGTACTGTACAATGTTATTATTATCAGGATTTCCAGGGAGACTGATCATCATTCTTTGTTTATGTCTGTTTAAAGGCAACCATTGCTGAATATAATCCTTCTAAAGCAGACCTTCTCAATTGCAGTTCTGCAGAACCCTAGGATTCAGTGAGAAGTCCCCAGAGGTTCCACCATTGGCCAGTGTTGTAACTGATCCCTCTACACCGCTATTACTGAATTACTGAGTACCATTGAGTGGATTGATATCAGCCCAAGGGTACTGGAGTTCCAGATCCTGATGTCACCACACTGAGCTGCACAGGATGAGAGGAGTAGTCACTGAGCTAGTGGTTTATAGGGGTAGTAGGGATTAAAGGCAGTGGTGTTATTCACATATAAAACGGTATTAAACCCAAAAGCAAATGTTCATTATATTGCAGCTTGCCAATTCTTAATTGTGATGGCTTTCTTTCATTTATTTTCAACTGGTGATCTGGCCAGTAAGTCTGTTGTTTTTCAAAAGAACAATATCTCCTGCAAAAGTATCAGTTTGCATAGATGAGATGAACTATTTACCACTGACAGAGATGTTTACAATGATCATCTCTTATTTATTTATGTAAAACCTTTATCCCCCGCCCCCTTATAAACTCCTTATAAAGTATTAGCTGGAGTTTGGCCTCAATTTGTTAGTGTATTTAATTCTGCTAATATATTTAACACCCCCCAGACTGCCAATGCTGCTGTCTACTGTGCCCCCTGTGGTTTGTTACTGTGCCACACCTGTGGTGTGCTATTGGCCAGATCACCAGGTGAAAACAAACAGAGAGAAAAAGCCTAAATAAGAAAACGAATGTAGCCACATCTAATGATTGGTAAGCAGCAATATATTACATTTTTGGATTGCGGTTTAATACTGCTTTAATGTGTTACTGAGTTGAGGATTTACTTGGATACTGAGATAGCAGCGACCCCTTAGCTCCTCTAAGACTCTAGACGTGTATGTTTTTGAAAAATTTGACAGGTCTTAAGAGATTTAAAGTGGATGTAAACTCACCACTCAACCAGCATAAACTAATGGCACAGTATTAATGTATACAGTATCTCACAAAAGTGAGTACACCCCTCACATTTTTGTAAATATTTTATTCTATCTTTTCATGTGACAACACTGAAGAAATGACACTTTGCTACAATGTAAAGTAGTGACAGCTTGTATAACATTGTAAATTTGCTGTCCCCTCAAAATAACTCAACACACAGCCATTAATGTCTAAACCGCTGGCAACAAAAGTGAGTACACCCCTAAGTGAAAATTTCCAAATTGATAACAATTTTGTGTGGTCACCATTATTTTCCAGCACTGTTTTAACCCTCTTGGGCAAGGAGTTCACCAGAGCTTCACAGGTTGCCACTGGAGTCTCCTCTTTTACTCCTCCATGATGACATCACGGAGCTGGTGGATGTTAGAGACCTTGCACTCCTCCAACTTATGTTTAAGGATGCTCCACAGATGCTCAATAGGGTTTAGGTCTGGAGACATGCTTGGCCAGTCCATCACCTTTACCTTCAGCTTCTTTAACAAGGCAATAGTCATCTTGGAGGTGTGTTTGGGGTTGTTATCATGTTGGAATACTGCCCTGTGGCCCAGTCTCCGAAGGGAGGGGATCATGCTCTGCTTCAGTATGTCACAGTACATGTTGACATTCATGGTTCCCTCAATGAACTGTAGCTCCCCAGTGCCAGCAGCACTCATGCAGCCCCAGATAATGACACTCCCACCACCATGCTTGACTGTAGGCAAGACACACTTGCCTTTGTACTCCTCACCTGGTTGCCACCACACATGCTTGACATCATCTCAATCAAATAAGTTTATCTAGGTCTCATCAGACCACAGGACATGGTTCCAGTAATCCATGTCCTTAGTCGGCTTGTCTTCAGCAAACTGTTTGCAGGATTTCTTGTGCATCATCTTTAGAAGAGGCTTCCTTCTGGGAAGACAGTAATGCAGACCAATTTGATGCAGTGTGCAGCACATGGAGTGAGCACTGACAGGCTGACCCCCCACCCCTTCAACCTCTGCAGCAATACTAGCAGCACTCATATGCCTATTTTCTAAAGACAACCTGTGGATATGGCGCTGAGCATGTGCACTCAACTTCTTTGGTCGACAATGATGAGGCCTGTTCTAAATGAAACCTGTCCTGTTAAACCACTGTATGGTCTTGGCCACCATGCTGCAGCTCAGTTTCAGGGTCTTGGCAATCTTCTTATAGCCTAGGCCATCTTTATGTAGAGCTACAATTTTTTTTTTAGATCCTCAGAGGGTTCTTTGCCATGAGGTGCCATGTTGAACTTCCAGTGAACAGTATGAGAGAGTGAGGGCGACAACACCAAATTTAACACACCTGCTCCCCATTCATACCTGAGACCTTGTAACACTAATGAGTCACATGACACCAGGGAGGGAAAATGGCTAATTGGGCCCAATTTGGACATTTTCAGTTGGGGTGTACTCACTTTTGTTGCCAGCAGTTTAGACATTAATGGCGGTTTGTTGAGTTATTTTGAGGGGACAGCAAATGTACACTGTTATACAAGCTGTACACTCACTACATTTCTTCAGTGTTGTCACATAAAAAGATATAATAAAATATTTACAAAATTGTGAGGGGTGTACTCACTTTTGTGAGATATTGTATATACATGCAAGCCTCCTGCATGTATCCCTAGCTTGCAAATGTCACTCCTTTTAGCAGTAGCAGCCCCACAAAACTTTGGAATCAGTGGGTAGGTCTCTTTGCTGGAGCTTGGTGGGTGGAGTTCTGATGTCACAAGGCTCCCCGCCCAGCTCTACACTCTCTAATCTCCTATTCCTGAGTTTTGAGAAACATCCTGTCAAAACTCAGGAAAGGCACCACATCACTTCAGCATGCCCAATCATGCTGAGGTGTGGAGCAGACAATCCTGGGAGAGCTGGAGAAGAAAGGAGGGGGTGTTGTGAAGCTCTGTATGCTCGTGCATGAGATAAGGAAATGACCTGTCACTCATACAGCACAGGGAAGAAACGTTTCCTATTTCTCTATGAGTGTTTTTTTATTCTTACTGAAAAAAGATAAGAGTATTGCTCAGAGCTGGATTAACTCCTCATGGCAAGACAGGGCACAGATGACATGACATCCTATACTCTACCAGGCAGAATTGTTAATTACTTTTTTTTTGGGTTTATGTCAACTTTAAAGCTACAGACTTAATGGAATGTTCTATACAAGACTTATTCCAGAGCCTTAAAGTCCAGCCAAAAAGAACTGAGAGATTTTGTGTATGTCTGCCTTTGGTTTTCTTATCTGAATATGTGAAAAGCTAGGCATGGTAATGCATTAAAAAGAGCAAATTGCTTTTTTTGTGACTCAAAGCTGCATTCAAAATTGTGATGAATGGTCACTAAACTCCAATGCAGTTTTTTTGCACTGAGCACTGATGCAAAGTTAAGCTGGTCATACATGATTAGATTTCTCTAGTTTAGCCTCACGGACTGAACGAGAAAAATCAATGTCCCCATCTTTACTAAACGGTAGCTATTGTATTCTGACAGATGGCATCCATAGTTAACAGACTACCTGTTTGGATGCAGGCAACGTTCTTTCAACAATTCGAAAAATTGACTGTTGTCAAGCCAGGTACTGCCAAAAGGGCCATCCACAGAACAAACATGGCCCATTAGGCAGAAATTGGCCAACATTTGTGTATGGCCAGCTTTAGCATTTTGCACCGAGTGTCCATGCAAAGTTAGTGTTTTGCACTTAGCGCTGATGCAAAGTAAAGGTCCGATTGTTGGCTAACAACGGTCGTCCAACAGCCTGTTGGCCGATAATCCGATCGTGTGTACGCACGATCCTACAGCCAATTTCCAATTGTCGTCCAACAGAAGTTGGACGACCAGACTAGAAAACTTGTGTTGGCCAACAAGGCTTTGGCCGATTGCTGGCTCGTGTGTACAAAAGTTGGCCAACAAAAAGTTGGAAGTGCAAACATGCATGCTCTGAATCCAGGAAGTGTTCGGTCGTGTAACCTGTGTTTGTAATTCACAAATCACATTCACCTGAACTTCCTCGCAATACGCTCGTAACGCGTCACTACGCTCAGCTTTGTTGGCCGATTACTTGACTCATGTCAGTACGCTAGACAAAACCGCTGTTGCCCAACTTGGGAAAAAGTTGGACATTCGGTTGACCAACCATCACCTTGTGTGTACGAGGCTTTAGAGTTCTGCACTAAGTACCAATGCATACCTAGAGATTTGCACTGAGCACCAATACAAAGTTAGAAATTTGCACTGAGCACAGATACACCATTAGTGATTCTGTCATTCAGATATTTACAGTAGTATGCCATTCTGTTTCATATTTAATTAGCATTTAATTTAGTTGTCCTTCAGCAGGCATCATTTTAGTGTACATATCTATCAGTTCTGTCCCTTGTGGCATGAGGAGTGGGCCTTAGCACTGTGGAGAATCCATTTGGATGAGTGTGGAAACAATTTCAACATTACTAAATAGACCTACCTACTTCTTGTACTTTGTGGGATGTGGGTTGGCTGGGTGCTGTTGGGAACCCGCCCACAGGACAAGGGGTTGAGCAGGCATTAGAGGATGCCCTGCACATCTTGCCCCTTCTGGGATAGACAGTGGATTGGGTGCTATAAAGAACCCTGGCTGAGGATGAGGAGTATGCTGGCTGCTACACAATAAAAAACAGGAGTGGGCATTGGAATTATCTCACCCTTGGAAAGAGGGCTAGGCTGGGTGCTGGGGTGATCCTATCTCCAAAATGAGTGTTGAGGTGCATGTTGTAAGTAATCAAAACCAATATTGTTCCTCATGGGGTGAGGAGCAATCTGGACAATATAGGAACCTATACCTGCTATGTACATTATGGGTGTCTGGTTTGAGAGTCACAGTAGGGAATTAACCATCATCTTGTTACTTGTGGGATGAGGCAGGGGTTGAGAAAGGTATGAAACCCACCTTGTCTTGTCCCTGAAGGGTGAGTTGAGTGCTGATGGGAACCAACCACCATCTTGTTGTAGTATGAAGAATGGGCTATCTCCTGTGGACAGCACAGCACCATCTTATCTCGTGTGGCTTAAAGAGTGGGCTGGGCACTGTAAGGAAAGCACCCAAGTCTTGTCCATCCTGACCATCAAAAGTGGAATCACCATAGTAGTGAATCCACTCATGTCCTTTTCTTTGTGGGATGAAGGGTTGGCTGTGTGGTGCTGGGAACCTGCCTTTCTTTGTGCAAGGATCCAAGTATATGTATCTTGTGAGCTGCTATAGATCTCTTACACCACTTTAAGTAAACAGCTGCCAGCAGCGGTAGTTTTTGTGCAAGGATAGAGTTGTGAGAGGGAAAGTGCAGTGTCTTGTGTAGCTACAAAAGTTGCAAACAATGCCTCCTACACACAATGAGATTATCAGATGAATGATCGTTGCATGCTAGTCTCATATCGAAAATGAAGAGGTTACTAAAGTTACAAAAATTTTCGTACCACAGATATATATAACTTGGGAAGTGATGTAATGTGTTGTATTGTATTGTGATGTATTCTTTTGTTTCTGAGTATGCGTGGTCTTGATCTTCCATTTTTTTTCGGAGGAATACTGTACTGATTAACTACTTAAGGACCGTAAAAATTTCCCCCTTAATGACCAGGCCATTTTTTGCAATACGGCACTACGTCGCTTTAACTGACAATTGCGCGGTCATGTGCCGTTGTACCCAAACAAAATTTATGTCCATTTTTTTCCCCACAAATAGATCTTTCTTTTGGTGGTATTTGATCACCGTTTTTTATTTTTTGCAATGTAAACAAAAAAAGAGCGAAATTTTGCTATAATACATATGAAAAAAAAAGTAATAAAAAGAAATTCGTCCTCAGTTTAGGCGGATATGTATTCTATTACACATTTTTGGTAAAAAAAATCTCAATAAGCGTATATTGATTGATTTGCGCAAAAGGTATAGCGTCTTCGGGGAGTAGATTTATGGCATTTTTATTATTTCTTTCTTACTAGTAATGGCGGTGATCTGTGTTTTTTTTTAGTGGAACTGCGACATTGCGGCAGACAGATCGGACACTTTTGACACTTTTTTGGGGCCATTGACATTTATACAGTGATCAGAGCTAAAAATAGCCACTGATTACTGTATAAATGTCTCTGGCAGGGAAGGGGTTAACGGGGATCAAGGGGTTGTTCCCTAGGGAAGTGTTTTCAACTGTGGGGGGGAGTGGACTGACTGGGGGTAGAGAGAGAAAGCTGTTCCCGATCACTGGGAACAGCAGATCTCTTTCCACTTCCCTGTCAGAACAGGGAATCTGTTTACACTGACAGATCTCCGCTCTGGCTCTCTGTGAAGCGATCGTGGGTGGTCAACCGACAGCGTGGGCTCCCACAAGCCCCGTTCTTACGTATAATGGCAGCGGTTCGCAGGAACGAGCCACATTGCCGCAGTATAACTGCGGCGGCTGGGGCTGAAGTGCTTAAATGAAAATCATATGATCTGGTATAGTACAAGAAATTTTTTTGTGCGTGTGCCTTCAAATATTGTTGGATGAACTGTCGTGATTGGCTTTCGAAAGCTGTGTACTAACGATCAGATTATCGTACAATCACTCTGAATGCAATTTTTGTCATCTGATTTTCTGATTGTGTGTACTAGGCATAAGCCTGCCTATAGATGTGTTGGCATGCTCTGAATGCTATTAGGGTAACAAAACCCTCAAGGGCAGGCCAGCATTTCATAAACGTTCAAAGTCATCTCTTCTGACCTAGTCAGTTTACAGTATGTGAACAGAGAGGGAAGGAAATAGCACAGACAAATGTTGCGTAGCGCCCTCATAGTGAATAGGTGCATTTGTGATAAATTTTTGCTAGGAGAGGCAAATTTAGTCAGGCCTGAATGTTTTGATCTGGGCAGGGGAGTGGTCCAGGGAGAGCTGTAGACTGCAGGAAGGAACATCCCTTGGTTACTCCTCCCTTTTAGGTCCAGAAGATTCTGGAAAAGGGGGATGGAAGAGGAGGTGTAACTTTCCGAAGTATGTTAAGGTCAGAGGGTAAATGGAAAGGAGCGCCCAAAACATTGAGGTAAAAATAGATTCAATTTTGATTTTATTTGTTTAAAAGCAATAAAATGAAGCCAATGCATTTCGGGGGTCCAACAAACTCCCCCTTCTTCAGGGCTATTAGAGACAGAGACAAAAGACTGTACATATAAAATATCGTCACAAGATATCCCATTTCTATTAAGGTATATATATAAAAAAAAAAAATATAATATATATATATAAATATTTACAGAGTGATTAGAAACATTCAAGTAATGGTAAAATTGATAATTCTTCTTCAACGAATTATCAATTTTACCATTACTTGAATGTTTCTAATCACTCTGTAAATATTTATATATATATATTTTATATTTTATTTTTTTATATATATATATATATATATATATATATATATACACACACACACCTTTATAGAAATGGGATATCTTGTGACGATATTTTATATGTACAATCTTTTGTCTCTGTCTCTAGTAGCCCTGAAGAAGGGGGAGTTTGTTGGACCCCCAAAACGCATTGGCTTCATTTTATTGCTTTTAACCAAATAAAATCAAAATTGAATCTATTTTTACCTCAACGTTTTGGGCGCTCCTTTCCATTTACCCTCTGACCGCATATGTGAAACGACGTTCTCAGTCGTTTCCAGGGGTAGCAGCCCTGGCCCCGCAAGAGGGCCCACCACCAGATTTTCCACACCCTGCCTACTAGAGGCATTGGGAGTCGGGTACCTACCCACAATTTCTTATATACAATACGCCCATACAAGGGATTTTGTTCAGCGCGGTCCTCTATATATTTTTGAACTTCGAAGTATGTTAAGGAGCACTGACCAATCACCAACCTGGATTGGCAGGGGGCAGGCCTCCTTAAATACTGTGGTCTTCCCAGTTGGGGAGAGGAGAATGTCGGGTGGAAGAGGTGAGATGTAGCAGAGTTTGCTGAGGCATCACCTGGGAGCCCCCAGTATGGGGGAGTTGACCTTGAGACCTGGTGGCTCGGGTGAAGCCAGGAGTGGAGGGAGATCCTAGAGCAGCACAAGGGAGCAAGAGAGCAACAGAGAGGCTACAGGAAAGGCTCTTCAAAGGATCCACCGGTGTCGGTGAGTGACAGACCCTGGGAGCTTGAGAAGAGGACTGAAGGAGGCTTGGAGGAGACAATGAACATTCTGTGGAAGGTGGAGGAGCCAGTCAGGGGAGTGGGGTCACTGGACAGTGAGGTAGGCCAGAGTGGCCTGAAGGAGGTTGGGCTGGGGTCAGTAGTCCATCAAGACCCGGTTAGCATATTTGTACTTAGCTACACTTTGAGGGCCCACGGCACTAAACCTTGAAGGCCCGTGGCCATTGCCTGTAACGTTTGATACGGAGGTCCTGCTGACAAAGAAGTGCAGGCCTCACCATGTGCTAGCTAGGGTGGAGGAAGATGTAATGGAGACTTGATAATTTTCCCTTCAGGCCCAACAGTGAAGAAGCAAGTGTCGTGCATGAGAGAAGTGAAGGAGTGTAACGATCAGCAAGTGTCAGTGCTGCAGGAAGAAGGAGTGTATATACGGCAGTGTATATAGCATGGTCCTGTATCTTTGATCTTTGGGCATCCCACAGTAGTCCCTACCCTTTCCAAATGTATTCCCGCAATAAAACAACAAAAACAGGCCTGTTCAGTGACTCCGGATGCAAGGAAAATTGTGTGATTGAGGGCAGAGTGACAGGTGAACCACATCTACCAGCTACCCCTAAGGGGGCCGTTGGCTACATTTGGGGGCTCGTCCGGGATTCACCTGTAAAGCTGCCAGTCATTGCCCCTAGCAACCGCAAAAGAGAACTGAGCCAGGGAACTGTAACTGTTATATTGTCAATGTGGATTCAACCCAGGTGTGTTTGCCTGCTAAAACCGAAAGGTTCTTGCAAGTGTGCCATTGCCTATAGTAACCAGTGCGAGTGATTGCCAATTGCTGCTCCCACTTACCCAGTTGCTTCAACCGGCGCTGGGGCGGACAATTGAATATCTTGTTTCTGCAATTCAGTGACTTGTAACCTGTGTCATCACCCGTGGCAACCACGGCAGGCGATCAAGCCCATGGATTACAAATATGTCCCGAGCCCTGCCAAGGCTGGACATTCATCACTGGATGCTAAACATGCCAAGCACTCTGCTAATGCTGGGCACACTGAACTTGTGCTCAAAAATCCTGCTTACAATGGTGAAGTGTGCCTGGGACTATCTCTTGTTACTAAGAGTGATTAAGGTAAGCTGGCGGGAGCGCAGGGGAGAGACTAGGTTAGAGTGGTCCTGTACAGGAGGACAAGGGGCATTACTAAAATCACTGTTGCTACAGGCAAGCATTGTAAGGGCCAGCATGCTTTGGCAAGTTCTGCAAAGGCCAGCGTGTCTGCAAGTTTCTTTCCTGCACATCAGGGTTTACAGCAGCATGACCAGGAAAGAATCTACCCATCAGATTCAGTGGCGCCAGCCAGTCTGTAAGTGAGGAGGCGGAGCCATGCCCTGGAGGAGACGAAAGTTTCCCTGAGCCCAGCAGATGCCACGAGGTTGTGGAAGATGGCGGAGGGTAGTCGTTTGCTAACAGCCCTTACTTCCCTGCCGGAACTGCCGGAACGGACACTTGAGGGCACAGGTGTCTGACTTGAGCACCACTGGGATTTGCCCTCGGGGTAGTGGATGGGATGGAAAGACTGTCTGCTCTGCCCAGGATGTCGGATGCCAACAGCAGTAGTGGAAGCATGGGCAAGATGTGGCCATTGCTACGAGCCACTTATGCAGTGGATGGGCATCCAGCAGGATCCACGCTATTTCCACATGGACCTGCAGTCAGGACTTTGCACGCCACAGCCTGAGAAATCCCGGAAGGCTGGAGCGGGCCTGGAGCCACCTCGTCAAGATGGGGAGGAGTTGCGTCCTGGTGACTCCCCCGTGAACACCAAAGAGGGAAGGAAAGAGGGAGCTGTTGTGACTTAAGGCCCGGCCGGGGATCTAGCACCTGTAAGTACTGTCCAGCAGGAACTAGAGCCCCCAGCCACACCAGCCATAGGGTTGCCCATATCCATTCCGGATCCAGCAGAGTCAGTACAGGAGGAGGAGGTGCTCTCTGGTGAGCTGGAAGAGAAACAGAGAGAGGTGGCCTGATTGGGGTTCCCCCAGACTGCAAGCTGAGTTTGGGCCCCTTGAAAGACTTATAGAGTGGTCGTCCCCTGAAGAGAGCCCAGATGAAAAGGAGTGGGAGACAGGGAGGTCCCAGGGGCTGGAAACTCCTTCGGAGGACAGGAGGAGACCAGAGTCTGACCTGGACACAGACGAGGCTGCTGGAACCCCTATAACCCACAGTCAGCTGTTCCTTAATAGGCCCTCCGCCACTCAGACCAGGGCAACTACCTTCCGATTACAAGTGGTCAGATCCCCTTACACTCTGATCTGGCAAGGGAAGGTGAAGGAGTTACCTAGGCTTTCCCGATTCCAATGGGAGGTACAATGCAAAGTTGCTTTGGAGTGGGGCCTAGACTTTCCATATATCCCTCCCCATATCATGGATGTCGTGGAGAGCTCCAGAGGAGAGTGGGAGGACAAAATGATATGGGAATACTTGCACGCCCCCAAACCCCTGAAAGGGCAGGACTGTGATGCCTGGGATTGCATTGTGAAGTTGAAGCAAGAATGGGGACTGGGGCGTGCTATTTATGGAAACAAGGTCCTTGTGGTGAAGCCAAACCAGCCTGCAAGGAGCTACTCCGTTTCTGTCAGGGGTGAAGGGGAAAGCAGGATGAGGCTGCCTGACTCACGCTTCTACATTTGAAGAGACTGTTGGAGGGCTACAGCTTCCTTTGTAGGAGCCAAACACAGGAGACTGCGGGAAGACTCTAGGGGATGTGTTTTTTTGTTTCTCCCCTAACGTTGCTTAGAACATGCCAACTTGCCACCCAGTGTCCAAGGGCGGAGACTTGGCTCATTGAAAGAACGCTGGGGTGAGGTGTGTTCTGGTCTTTCAAATTTCTTCAGAGCCTGTTTGTCTGGGGAGGGACCCCTCCCATCAGGAACTCTGACAAAAAGACTAACTGTCACATACCTGATCCAAAGCCAGATGTAGAGAGTGGCTCCCCTTGCAGCTAAGTGCACTATACCTCTGGAGATGTAACAGTGGGTATAGGGCCCGAAGAGCCACAGGTCACCGACAGGATCCAGATGGGTCTGGCAAGTAGGAGCTGATGCTGGCAGAGATGTGCGTGGCCAACTGCGGTTAGACAGCAACTCTGGCTGGGCTGCTTGGATGCTTGTGCTTGGAAGTGTAGCAGGGAAGACCAGGCTGGGGGTCAAACACACTGGGAGGCAAACACAGTTCAGCAACAAGTCCTAGTAGGCAGCAAATCCTATTGCTGTGCAGCAGGCAAAAGCAAAGTCCATATAACAGGTAATGCACGGAGTATCAGGCAGAGCAAAGTCCTTGTGGCAAGCCGGGGGTCAAACACAGGAGTTCAGGCAGAAGCGAAGTCCTTGTCACAGGCCGGGGTCATACACAGGAGTTCAGGCAGAGCCGGGAGAGTCAGAGGAACAAGCCGGGGGAAGGCCAGGAGAGAAGTCACAGGTCTGGAGCAAGCCGGGTCACAACAGGAAGTCAGATGCAGGTGCAAGATTCAGAGGTATACAGGAAGCTGACGACAATCCAGCAATTTGGATTAGGCAGCCACAGTCTTTTATAGGCCGGTTAGAGCTTCCTTAATTGGCTATGTGCGCATGCACGCGCCAGTTAGCGCCGGCGTGCACCTGTGTGCGCCAATCTGCGCAACTGCGCACACCCGTGCACATGCATGCCGGCATTCGCCCGTGGCGGCCATTATTGTTGCTGCCACAATCGGCATTCCTGCAGCCATTTCCCTGACACTAACCTTGATTACTTGTCCTTTCTTCCCCTTTACTGCTTCTGTCAGTGGGATCTAACCCCTCACTGACAGATCAGACAGGAAAAAGGAATGTATTGCCAAATACTATTGTTGCTCGGCTGGGAGGTTTATAACCCCTTTCCAGGTGACCCGTGTGCTGTTTGTTTAGTTAGTTTGTAGTTTAGTTGTTGTTGTTCTTTCTCTTAGGATTACTGGAATGGGACGGTTGTTCATTCCCTTCCACCGAGAGTCAACACATCTTTTCTACTACTATGTGAGCAGAATATTTTTCTTGCGGGAGAAGTGCTCTGGCTCAGAAACTGTGTATTGTGTATGCTGGTAACTGCAGGGTCCTGTAGTTAGGCTTGTGGATGTGTACAAATGTAAATAATGTGCAGAGAGTATATTTATTTTTGTAGTTATTTATTCATATTTTCCCCTCCAAGTTTGTTCCCTTTTCCCCCTTCCCATTTTTTTGACTTTGGGATGCCCTTGCTCTTGGGCCCAAGAGATATTTTTCTAAGTTTCTCAGCTGGGGACCAACTGAGGTTTGGGGGGGGGGGGGTGAGTGTAGCCCCCCCCATAGTGAATAGGTGCTTTTGTGATAGATTTTTGCTAGGAGAGGCAAATTTAGTCAGGCCTGACTGTTGTGCAGGCCTGAATATTTTGATCTGAGCAGGGGAGTGGGCAGAGCTGGAGACTGCAGGAAGGAACACCCCTTGGTTACTCCTCTCTTTTGCGTCCAGAAGATTCAGGAAAAGAGGGGGTGGAAGAGGAGGTTTATCTTTCTGAAGTATGTTAAGGAGCACTGACCCCTACCTGGATTGGCAGGGGGCAGGCCTCCTTAAATACAGTGGTCTGCCCAGTTGGGGGGAGGAGAGTGTCGGGTGGAAGAGTGGAGATGTAGCAGAGGTTGCTGAGGCCATACCAGGGAGCCCCCCAGTTGGGGGGGGGAGGTGACGTTGATGCCTTTTCGCTTGGGTGCAGCTAGGAGTGGAGAGAGATCTGGAGCATCACAAGGGAGCAGGAGAGCAAAAGAGAGGCTACAGGAAAGGCTCCACCAGTGTCGGTGAGTGACAGACCCTGAGAGCTGGAGGAGTGGACTGGAGCAGGCTGGGATGAGACAGTGGACAGTCTGTGGAAGGTGGAGGAGCCAGTCAGGGGATCGGTGTCACTGGACAGTGAGGTAGGCCGGAGTGACCTGAAGGAGAATGGGCTGGGATCAGTAATAAATCAAGACCCGGCTAGCACATTTGTACTTAGTTAGACTTTGAGGGCCCGTGGCCTTATACCTTGGGGGCCCATGTCCCTTGCCTGTAACGGGTGGTCTGGAGGTCCTGCTGACAAATAAGTGCAGGCCTCACCATTTGCTAGCTAGGGTGGAGGAAGATGCAATGGAGGCTTGATAAATTTCCCTTCAGACCTAACAGTGAAGAAGCAAGTGTCATGCAGAAGAGAAGTGAATGAGTGTAACGGTCAGCAAGTGTCAGTGCTGGAGGAAGAAGGATTGTATATACAGCGGTGTATATAGCATGGTCCTGTATTTTTGATCTTTGGGCTTCCCCCAGTTGTCCCTACCCTATCCAAGTTTATTCCCTTAATAAAACAACAAAAACAAAGTACCGGCCTGTTCAGTGACTCCGGATGCAAAGAAAATTGTATGATTGAGGGCAGAGTGGCAGGTGAACCATATCTACCAGCCACCCCTAAGGGGGCCATTGGCTACAGTTGCTAGCATAGATTATGGAAGAGAAGAACAATAGCAATCAGGTCAGATTTTCTAACCAGACAATACACTTATCTCATGTCTGTGGCATGCCTGGTTACATCCATTGAAGTATACTATAAATTGAGACAAAGTACAGCAGTGTTTTGCCCTAAGGCTTCATGCACACAGGACATTAAAAAAATGTCCTAAAAACGTCAATAGCTTATCAGTGATTTTTTTAGCTTTTATTAGGGTTATATTACCGGCGTTTTTTCGTGTTTTTAAAGGGCCATGGTTTTTGTTTCTTTTTTTTTTTTCCTCAAATTGATCTAAAACGTCCAAAAACATTGGGGATCAGTGTTTAGCTGCATTTTTGCACATTTTTGAGTGTTTGAATGTTTTTACAGCTGGAAAAAGGTCTCTCAGAACCCACTGGTCTTGGGTTTTTTTACAGCTCAAAAACATAACTGCCAAAAACAGTTGATAACAGCCTATGTGTGCATGAACGCATAGGATAACATGATGGAGAAAAAAACGTCTGCAGCAAAAAACAGCTGCTGTAAAACCGTCAAAAAACGTCCTGTGTGCATGAGGCCTTAAACTATACAGCTCCTACACCCATTGTTGTGAGTTCTGTGTATGGATGTTGGTGTGTTGAAAAGGAAGTTAACATAGAAACAAACTCAGTGATTACTAGTACAGTTGCTTAGAATGTAGGATGTGGTTGATGTTTAAGTGTTCAGTCAGCAGTTTTGCAGACATGACATATTGTGGTATTGTTCTATTTTCAGAACAGTTTAGATCATATGGAGCCTAGCAGTTCCTTTTTCTGCTTAAAATGAATCTATAGTCACTTTTTTATATGCATGTGAAAATAATAAGCTTAATATAATATCAATAATGTATGTTTAATACACTGCCAGCCTTAGTATCAAACTAACAAAATGAAACATAGTCACACAAGGAGTGCACCATAGCTAGTGGAGTTGAGTCTGAAAAAAAGGCAGTTGGCCCACTCCCTGTATGTCTAGAACGAATGACTAAAAGACTTGAGCAAATTATCAGCCTAGTCTTTAAGCAGTTCATTTCTAGGTCAACACATCCAGAGAGCAATTTGCTATGGTACAAACAAACATGCACAATTTGTGTAATATTGAAAATCTAGCTGGATTTCACTTTCACTACTAGATTTCTGGCAATCTAGAGCATTTTGTTATACAAAAGCTTGTGTTACTGACAGCAACATGATATGTGGGTGACTATTTGCCATCACCAGCAACCCTACCACTCTCTTGCCATGACCTACATTGGCTGTGCAAAGATATTCCCATATAACTTTGTGTATAGACTGGGTAGTTATAATGGTGTTATTAATACATACCTTAAGTGTAACTAAAGGCAAATCTATTTTTTTTTTCATTTTGGGTACGGTAAGGGAGGGCTATTACCCCCGTAAGGTTTTTTTTTGCCATCTGCATCCCAATGGGGAGATTTCCCTTCACTTTCTGTCCCATAGCTAAAACAGGAAGTGAGAGGAAATCCCTCCAAAGTGACACGAAGATCACCAGAACTAGTGTCCCTATTGGAATTTTCCCCCTATATTAGTGTTCTGATGTCAACCCAAGATTTGGGATTTTCTTTTACTTTCACTTTCGAAAGCAGTAAACTGGACAAATAGAAAGGTGAATCTCGTTAACGGGGGCACAGACAGGAACAAAAAAAATGACAGGTGTTCTAATCCCTTTCCACTCTATCCAAAAAATTTACCTTTTGTGACAAACCCAACCGGGGCTATTGAAGGGGACTAGGGGCTAGTCTTCCAACCATTGATTATGGCCCATGGAGGAGACCAGGGATTTTGTCTGCTTCTCCCGGTCAGAGCATGGAAAAGAGCTTGGTTCAGCCTCTGATCCCATGGGGAGAGCACATAATTCTCTAATCACTGATCGACAACAACATGATGAATGCTAAGAGAAAGGGTTGGATTATTTCTCTTAATAAAGACAATAAAGCTTCCCTTCTGGAGTAGATGGAATGGTGTAATATTAATCTTGTACAGGCTAATGGTGACAGTAAATATGGTGGCCCTCCTGCAGACTGAGTTGAAGAAGCTCCTCCACATGGGACAGAAATTTCCCCCAAGAAATCTATGAAGATATATTTCCTGTTTTTCAGACCGCTGGAACATTGTATACATTTTGTCTTACGATGGCTTGTTTAGTGGACAGATGACAAAGCTGATTAATGAAATTTGGACAGCCCTGTGTCTTCTTTCTGGGGAACTGGTGCCAAACTGTCTGTGTGGGCACTGACCTAAGTCATCTAATTAGTTTACTGTTTAATTAGCTTACGGTTTAGGTTTATCTTGGCTGTTCATTAGACGATTCAGGGAGAAGAGATAGTGAACCTCTATCCCCTGCCACCAGCTCATCAGAGTCTAGGGATTTAATACACTTTTCTGCTGGGCAGGAACAACCCAGTGAGCCCCCAGCAGAAGCACTGTGCTCTACTACCACAAGTGCTCTACTACCTCTGCCCAACACCTACAGCAACACGAGTACCTCAGGGAGAAATAGTCAGCATTTCTTCTCCCTAGTGGCAGTGTAAGGACCAGGGAGGGTATGCGGCTGGCATTCATCCCCAGTGGCTGGAAGGGGCTTCAGGAGATTGGGCAGTTGGTCTAACTCCCCAGTCGCAGTACAGTGGTCCAGGAGCATAGGAAACTGTATTCCCTCCCCAGCGAGGATGCATGCACCTGGTAGACAGTAGATGTCTGTCTAGCAGCTGAATGAGTGCATGGGAGATGGAGGAGGGAGCAGCCAGCTCATCTTCCCAGCTGCAGTTCCACATTCCGACAGAGGAGGTGGTTGTCCTCCCTCCCCAGCAGCAGATCCACAGTCTGGGAGAGGAGGTGGTTGTACTCCCTCCCCAATGGCAGATCCACAGTCTGGGAGAGGAGTTGCCCTCACTCCACAGTAGGAGTCCAGGAGATGGAACAACTGCCTCATCTCCCCAGCAGCAGTTCTACAGTCCAAGAGAGGAGGTGGTCATACTCCCTCCCCAGCGGCAGATCCACAGTCCGGGAGAGGAGTTGTCCTCACTCCACAATGGGAGTTCAGGAGATGGAGCAACCGGCTCATCTACCCAACGGCAGTTCCACAGTCCAGGAGAGGAGGTGGTCATCCACCCCCCCAGTGGCAGATCCACAGTCCGGGAGAGTAGGTGGTCATCCTCCATCCCCACCAGTCAACCAGAGAAGAGAATGTGGGGTACCCAGCAGAAGCGCTGGCATCAAGGTAGTGTGTCACCAACCTCTGCCCAGCAACAGCTACAACTCTGGAGCTCCAGGGAGCCGGGGCAGCTGGCCCCTCTCCCCAGTGACAGGCTACTCTAGTGAAGTCCCTACTCCTAGCTGAAGCGCTGGCAACAGGGTAGAGCACCACTGGTCTCTGCACCTACATTGTCTCCAGGGAGCCAGGGCATTTGGCTCCTCTCCCCAGCAGCAGACTGAGTCCTGAAACAGTAAAGACCACCCAGCTAGAGTGCTGTCAGCTGGACAGAGGGTCCATGACCTCTGTCCCACACCTACTAATGACAATACTTCCCTGTGGCCAAGATTGGAGACCATGTGGGTTCACTCTGCCCGACTAATGCATGTCCAAATCAGGTGGAGGTCTGGGACTTCGTTAGTCTACCTTTGATGGTGGAGAAATGTGACAAACCCATCCAGGATAGGGGCTTTTGGAGGGAACTAGGCTAGCCTTCAATCCACTGATTATGGCCCATGGAGGAGACCAGGGATTTTGTCTGCTTCTCCCGGTCAAAGCATGGAAAAGTGCTTGGTTCAGCCCCTGATCCCATGGAGAGAGCACATAATTCTCTAATGATGGAAAACAACATGATGAATGCTGAAAGCGAGGCTTGGATTAATTCTCTGAATAAAGACAATAAGGCTTCCCTTCTTGAGTGGATGGAAAGGTGTAATATTAATATTGTACAGATTAATCAAAGAGAAAATTGCTGCTGCAGGTGTTATGGCTCACACACTAGTTGAAAACTCTAGAGTGCCTGCTGCGGCACCAATAGAAGAAAGAAGCGGCACATCCAGATAATTTCCAGGCTTTATTCGAGTCAAGGGCACCACAAATACCAGCAAGCAGTCTATTGTTGTACAGATTAATGGTCAGAGGAAATATGGTGGCCCTCCTGCAGACTGAGTTGGAGAAGCTCCTCCACTTGGGACAGAAATATTTATCAACAATTTTCCCCAAGAAATCTATGAAGATAAATTGATTCCACTCTTTCAGACTGCTGAAACATTGCATGAGTTTTGTCTTATGATAACTTGTCTAGTGGACCGATTACACAAGTGAAAGCTGGATAATGAGATTTGGACAGCCCTGGGTCTTCTTTCTGGGGAAATGGTGCCGAACTGTCTGGGTGGGCACTGACCTGAGTCACCTAGGTTTGTCTAGCTGACCAATTGTTAATTAGCTTACTGTTTAATTAGATCATTGTTTATGTTGGCTGTTCATTAGATGTACTGTTTACAGTTTTCATTATTTAGGGTAGTATGATCAAGCTCTTACCTGATTTTGTGTGGTATATAGTCTGTGTGAATTTACAGTAAAGTGAGTTTCAGCTTGCACCTAAACTAGTGACATCTAGTTCTTGGGTGCAATGCTCAGCTATAATACCTGGTTCCTGGTTCCTGAGTCGAGGAAATTGTATCTTGGCAGAAGCACCCAAACGGGTTGCTAGGCAGCCCATCACACTTTTTATTTACAATAAATACTTCTATAATAGGGTGACCAGACATTCACAGCTTCTGGGGACAGTCCTGAATTTTAGGGATTTGTCCCCACCTGCAAAGCTTTACTGAGTTTGTTTCTGCTTTAAGTGTAGCATCGCCTGCTTTAGAAAGTTACTTAACACTTCACCTGCAGCCCAGAGCACTGTCTAATCCTCGCAGTGAGCTATAACATTGGGTGCCAGGACATGCATGCAGTGGTGCCCCACCTTAATGATGTCATTGTTCCCACAGATGAATGCACTTTCAAACCTCCAGGGCTGTGCACACCAGGAGTTCAGGTGATGTCACCTGGTTGGTGCTTGTGGAGGCAGTAAGCAGTGTCAGGATAAGAGGAGGCAGCCACAGACCAGGGGCTGCCTGTGCTGGGACCATGGGCAGCCTGCGCCCTGTGTGTTGCTGTGCTTGTGCATACTTGGCAGTGTGTGTGGACCAGTGAACCATGGGCCCCATCTGGCTATCTTATCTCTCAAGGGAGCCTCTCTATCTGCGTTCTCTGCCATTCTGACTGCCCTAGTGACTACACTGTCATTGTAACCTCTACTTAAAAATGTAGCACTCATCAGCCTTTTTTCTCTCTGGAAATCTGTCTCCTTGCTACACATCCTACACAACCTGAGGAATTAGCCTACAGGTATACTGCGGATGACATGGCGAGGGTGTCCTGAATCTGCCCCAAGCAAAGTATTCCCAGAGTTAGGTTTCCTGTACATATTGGACATGATGTGGCCATACCCATAGGAATGTGTGACATCCAGAGAGGAAATAGACTCACTGCTTATCTGCCCAGGGAACCGTATGTAGCCATGTGCTCTCTTCAGAGTGGTTGGTAGTAGTGGTTCACCTTATAGCTGCCCTCAATCACACCATATATCACAAATCCGGAGGCACTGAACAGGCCGGCTCTTGTTTTGTTGTTTTATTTAGGGGAAATAACTTGGATGGGGATAAGGGATGACTGCGGGATGCCCAAAGAATTATGATACTGGAACTCCATATACAGTCCTGTATATGCACACTTGCACTGCAGACCGTCCCTCTGCAAACTGTTACTCCTCACAACCCTCCAGCACTCAACTTGCTGACCGTTTCTTCTACAGTTCTCTCTCTAGCACAGAACTTGCAGATTATCACTCTTTTACTTCTCTCCAGCACATCACTTAGTTTCCAGCCTAAAAGGAAATTTATCAAGCTTCTCTACTCTTTCCTCTTCACCGGAACATGGTGAGGCCTACTCTGTATTAGCAGGACCTCAGGAACACCCATTAGAGGCCAGGGTTCATGGGGCCTGAATGTGTAGAAGAGTACTTGAGTGCTAGCCGGGCCTTTGATGGACTACAACTCAGAGCCCATCCTTCTTCCAGGTCCTACCAACCTGCTTTCCCTTAGTGACTCTCCTTCCCCTGACTGGCTCCCAAGGCTACCACAGACCATCCACTATATCTCTCCCAGCCTGTTCCAGCACTTTCTCCTCCAGCCCACAGGGACCGTCACTCACCACACCGGTAGATCACTTTAAAGTCTCTCTCCTTGTAGCACCTCCACTGTTCTCCTGTTCCCCTGTGCAACTCCAGGAATCACCACCACTCCTGGCTGCACCAGAACCTCCAGGCCTCAAGGTCACCCCCCCAGACGACCTCCCGGGTAGATGCCTCCACAGCGCCTCTGCTACATCTCCAGACTTCCACCCGACCCTTCTCTTCCCCGATTTGGCTGACTCAGAGTATTTAAGGAGGCCTGCTCCATGCCAATCCTGCTTGGGGATTGGTCAGGGCTCCTTAGAATACTCCAGATGGCTTCACCTATCTCCCAGCTCTCTGACCAGAAACCTTCCCCAGGTTTCTAGAAAGAAGTGGGAGATTCTGGTGACCTCATCTGTTAAGTCCACTCAATCCTCCCTGGGCCTCTCCTCCCAGCCCAGATCAAAACATTCAGGTCTGCTTTTACACTCAGGCCTTACTAAATTTTACCTCACCTAGCAAAACCCTACTAGAAAAAATGCACCTACTCTATGGGGGCGCTACACCTAGGTTTAAACTATTGTCATTCAGGTATCCAAGGAAATGTTTCAAATCACCCACAGTCCCTGAGCAGATGAACAGCAGATTGTCTATATACCTGCAGTAGAACTTCATTTCAAAATGAAAGGAGTTCGCATCCCCAAAAATGCGGCCCCTTTCCCACCAACCGATGTAAAGGTTGGCTGGAGGCAGGGGAAAGCGAGCTCCCATGGCTGCCCCGCACCTCTGGAGATAGAAACCCCCTTCGAACGAAAAGAAATTGTAGGTAAGCAAAAATTTGAAACATTCCAAAATAAACTCCTTATGTACAAATTAATAATTGCTACCACAGTCCAAAAAGAACTCCACAGCACATAAACCCAAAAAATGAGGGATAAAAGAATAAAGGCTACAAATGTAGCCATGTACTCCCTTAAGAGTGGCTGAAAGTTGTGGTCTATCTGCCTGCTGCCCTCAATAACACGTATTCCACGCATCCAAAGTCACTGAACAGGCTGGTACTTTGTTTTTGTTGTTTTATTTAGGGGTTTAAACTTGGATAGGGATTAGGGATGACTGTGGGATGACCAGTAATCAAACATAGGACATGCTATATACACCTCCGGTATATACACTTCTTCACCTCCAGCACACTACTTGCTGACCGTTACACCTGTCCTCCTGGTCTGAAGGGAAATTTATCAGACCTCTACATTACTACTTCTTCACCACAGCTAGCACATGGTGAGGCCTGCTGGAGCCACTGGCAAGGCCTCAGAACTACCCTTTGTGGGTGAGAGCTGTAGGTTTCTCTCACTGAAATCAGACAGCCTCTCTTGTGTAGCAAAGTAAGTTGGTGCTAGCCGGGCCTTTGGATGAACTACTACTCCCAGCCAATCCTTCAGACCCATCCAGTCTGTACTGAGGTCTAATGGCTCTCCTTCCCCTTGGTTGGTTCCTCCTGGATTCCACAGACTGCTCTTTCTCTCTCCCAGACTGTCCCAGCCGTCTCCTCCACCTCCCAGGGGTCGCCACTCACCGACTTATTGGTGAATTCCTTTAAAGAGTCTCCTTCCATGTAGACCTCAGCTACTCTCCTGCTTCTCCTGTGCCGCTCCAGGACCTGACTCCCACTGCTGGCTGCACCCATGCCCCAGGATTCAGGTTCACCCCCCCAGAAGGGGGATCCCCTCCCAGGGGAGGCCTGCTCTGCAGCTCCTGACTATATCCTCACTCTTCCACCCGAACTCTCCTGACACCTGCTGGCAGATTGCTGTATGTAAGGAGGCCTGCCCCCTGCCAATCTAGCCAGTAGATTGGTCAGGGATCCTTGTCATACAATCAGGAAGTGACATCTCCTCCCCCATCCCCCTTTCCAGAACTTTCCAAGCTCAAGGGTGAGGAATCTCCAAGAGGTGTTCCTTCCCTCTATTCCTTCCCAGCCCCTCCCTGAGCTACTCCCCCAGCCCAGATCAAAATATTCAGGCCTGCACCCGCAGTCAGGCCTGACTAGATTTTTCCTTTCCTATCAAAAATCTACAAAAGTAAAGCACCTATACTATGGGAGCGCTACACAAACATCACAGGACAACCAAATGTCACCCTCCTCCCAAATAAGATCACCGCAATTTTGCAAAAGCTGTTTCATGTCCCTCAAGTAGCCGGGAAGGCCTCTCACCAGGGACTGTAGCTGACAATCAACCCTCAGCCCCAGATGTTCATTGAGTGAGCCTATCCCAGCTACTATGGGATGTCCCTGTAAAGGAGCTAGACCTTTATGTGTTTTAGGAAGATGGGGAAATATCTGGATGATGGGCGCCAAAGGGATCATATTTTCACCTTCCTTCTGTGGAAAAACACCCAAATGGACCCCCTTCAGCACCAAACCACCCAAAATGCATTTGAATTCCTCAGTGGGGTTCCCCTTAAGAAACAGCATTTTCACATTGACTCGTAAAGTAGCGGGACAATCGGTTCCCCAGACTCCACGTATAGCACTCCTTAATACCCCTGTGCCTGTCCTACCTAAATACCTACAATGCTTGATATTCTTTGTCTTCCTAGGGGCTAAAATGACTCTTGTTAAATCCTGGAAACAACCTATGGTATACCTGGCATAAGCTAGGAAAAAGGTCACCTGGATTATGCTAAATGAGAATATTGTTAGCATCATGCAAAATACTGTTGAACAATTTGAACAGACCTGGGAGCCATAGGCCACATATATGCACATCTCTCTGGTACATTAACTTAGCTCATCTCTTTGGTTTTAGGGACTAATTTAACCTTCCCCCTTGACCCTGGATCAGACTATTCTTATCTGTTCTGTGTTTTTTCCTTTACTTCCCTTTACCTTTTTTCTCGCTTTCCTTCTATTGTGGCTACCCAAGAGTTTCTATACGAGCACCCCACATGTTTAGCACACAGCTCACATTTGAGATAACTGAAAACTTATATCAATGATGTCCAAACTTTTCGTTTTTCTCTTAGGCTTCATTCACATAGGGTGTATTAATGCGTAGCAGTGGGCATCTTTGTCCGCACAGGATGCAAAGGTGTTCCATGTATCCGCATGCAGGCAGTCCGATTTATGTCAGTCTTATGGTCTCAGTTTAACAGCCGTACAGGTGCAAATTCATGTCCCCAAACGTGGGCAGTGTGGGTTTGTGGACATGCACCTGCACATACCTGGACCTACTGTGTCAGTACAGCCGCTGCATCCCAACTGACATGAATTGGACTGCTTTCACAGGGATGTACGGAACACCTGTGCATCCTCATGCAGGCAAACCAGACTCTTGTACGGGCATATGCTTAAGTACACCCATGTGAACAAGGCCTAACTATGCACATACTATACAGTGAGGGAAAAAAGTATTTGATCCCCCACTGATTTTGTACGTTTGCACACTGACAAAGAAATGATCAGTCTATAATTTTAATGATAGGTTTATTTTAATAGTGAGATACAGAATAAATACAAAAATATCCAGAAAAACACATTTCAAAAAAGTTATAAATTGATTTGCATTTTAATGAGTGAAATAAGTATTTGATCCCCTATCAATCAACAAGATTTCTGGATCCCAGGTGTCTTATATACATGTAATGAGCTAAGATTAGGAGCACTCTCAAAGGGAGTGCTCCTAATCTCAGCTTGTTACCTGTATAAAAGACACCTGTCCACAGAAGCAATTACTCAATCAGATTCGAATCTCTCCATGGTGACCAAAAGAGCTGTCCACGGATGTCAGGGACAAGATTGTAAACTTACGCAAGGCTGGAATGGGCCATCGTCAAGCAGCTTGTGACACGGTGACAAGAGTTGGTGTGATTAATCACAAATGAAAGAGACACAAAATAACTGTCAATCTCCCTCAGTCTGGGGCTCCATGCAAGATCTCACCTCGTGGAATTTCAATGATCATGAGAACGGTGAGGAATCAACCCAGAACTACATGGGAGAATCTTATCAATGATCTCAAGGCAGCTAGAACCATAGTCACCAAGGAAACAATTGATAACACAATACGCCAGGAAGGACCGAAATCCTACAGCGCCCGCAAGGTCCCCCTGCTCGAGATAGCACATGTACAGGCTGAACAACTGAAGTTTGCTAATGAACATCTGAATCATTCAGAAGAAAACTGGGTGAAAGTGTTGTGGTCAGATGAGACCAAAATCAAGCTCTTTGACATTGACTCAACTCCTTATGTTTCGAGGAGGAGGAATGCTGCCTATGAACCCAAGAACACCATCCCCGCCATCAAACATGGAGGTGGAAACATTATGCTGTGTGGGCGTTTCTCTGGTAAGGGGACAGGACAACTTCACCACATCAAAAGGGACGATGGATGGGGCCATGTACCGTCAACTCTTGGGCGAGAACCTCCTTCCTTCAGCCAGAGCATTGAAAATGGGTACTGGATGAGTATTCAAGCATGACAATGACCCAAAACACATGGCCAAGGCAACAAAGGAGTGGCTCAAGAAGAAGCACATTATTAAGGTCCTGGCTTGGCCTAGCCAGCCTCCAGGCCTTAATCCCATAGAAAATATGTGGAGGGAGATTAAGGTTTGAGTTACCAAAACATCAACCTCAACCTTAATGACTTGGAGAGGATCTGCAAAGAGGAGTGGGACAAAATCCCTCCTGAGATGTGTGCAAACCTGGTGGCCAACTACAAGAAGTGTCTGACCTCTGTGATTGCCAACAAGGGTTTTGCCACCAAGTACTAAGTCATGTTTTGCAAAGGGGTCAAATACATATTTGACTTATTAAAATGCAAATCAATTTATAACTTTTGTGAAATTTGTTTTTCTGGATTTTTATGTTATTCTGTCTCTCACTGTTAAAATAAACCTACCATTAAAATTATAGACTGATCATTTCTTTGTCAGTGGGCAAACGTACAAAATCAGCAGGGGATCAAATACTTTTTTCCCTTTTGTACCTGTGGGATCCTTCTAGGAGCTGGAAATTACTGTAATAAGCAAAGCTATTCCAGTAAGCAGGCTCGGCTTTCTGCTGAGTGGTGATTTCACGTTACTTTCATTTTAAGAAGTTTATTACTATAGTGTTTACATCCTGCTTTGACTGGTTGAAAACAATGCATTTCATGTATGGCTTATCCTGTAACTAATCATCTCCATTGTAAATAGCTAACGTTACAAAGCTGCTTTTGTGCATACACTGTAAGTCAAAATATGAAATCACTGAAAATTGACCATAATTTTGATTTAAAATTACTCCAGAAATAGTGCAGATTCACATTTAAGTTCTTTGGCATATTTAGATTAACTTTGGGACCACATTTAAAGTGCATGCGAAACCCTTACCATATTTAATAATCCATTTAGTTTAAATTAGAAACAAACGACAGAATGTTTGTGAATATACAGCATATAAAAAAAAACATTATAAATAACTTTTACATTTATTTTTTTTCATAACTGATTACATAATCTCTGTTCTCAGCTGCCTGAGGGGCTTGGAGAGCTGGGCTGATCTTCCCTGTGAATAGCTGTGCAGGGGGAGAGGTCAGCAGAAGCCCGAATACTGGTGGACAGGCAGGCTGTGCTCCCAACACAGCCAGACAACTAAACACACTAGAATGGATGTGCTCTTCTGCCTAATGTGGTCAGTTTGAAATAGGGAAACTCAGGGACTGGCGGGATCATCAGGCATTTTACACAAAGGAAGCAATACAAAGAGAACAGTATACAATTTTTTCAATAGATTTTTATTGAGTTTTGTATATTATACAAAAATTTTACATCAGGTATATGAGTGAATTGAAAGAACAAAAACAAGAATGTGTTGGTGTAGCATTCATCTGTTAAAGAATGCTCTATAGGTAAGTATGTCTACATTAATCATGGGTATGGATTAGATGTACCTGAAGGACCATACAGATGGATTCTTGAAATCATATACCATACACGTTTTTCACTATATGTGTGCTAAGTCTATACAGTGAGGCAGAGAGTAATTAGATAGCTGAGTATTAATATATTCTTTATACCATTTTGTCCATGGATACCAAGCTTTGAGATGTTTCTTAAGTGTGCTTTTCCCATAAGCCAGCAGTCGTTCATATGTGTAATGTGTTTGTATCAGATCTATAACATCAGGGATTGACGGGATAGTGGAGGTTTTCCAATATTGCGTGATGCCAAGTCTCACAGCCAATAAAACATGTGTGATCCTGGAACGTGGTGGAACTCATTCTACGTTTAGGATCGCTAAACAAGGAGAGGGGGTCATTTGTGTCATCACTAGATTGGTCAGAATATCTAAGATGTCTTCCCAATATCTGTGTAGGCAGGGACCAAAATATATGATGTATAGTACTTGGGAGGCCGCAGCCTCTCCAGCAATTGGGTGTGGTTTGGCAGGTAAATTTGGACAGTTGAGAAGGCAGCAGATACCAACATAATGTTATTTTCTGGGTCATTTCCCAGAAGTGACAAACACCTTGTAGTCTTATAAATGGATTTAAGTGTGCCTTTCCACTGCTAATCTGTAAATTGTTGTCCCATGTACTCCTCCCAGGGGTGAAAGCTTGTTTTTCTTGTAGTGTGTTGTAGAACAATGAAATTCCCTTAGGGCTTAGAGTGTTTGTGAAGTAATAGTTCCAGAGTGCAATCATTAATTGACTCTTTAGGTGAGGGTAGGAGGAGAGGCAATGGGCTATACGTAGGCAGGTGTAGTGGTCTGAGAGGGGCATTCTATTCTGCTTAAATGCATTTGAAAGGATAATTTTTAAGTATAAGGTACAGCAGGCACAAATCAAGAATATGAAATGTTGGGGTATTTAAGTTGAATTGAAGCCTGCCTACTTTATAGAATGAATCAAACCTCAAATGCCGTGCTAAATATGTATATAGATCAAACAGAATGGTAAAATATAAATCACTGTATTATCAGGTATACATTTCCTTTCTAGTAGTCCATAAGAAATAGTCCATAGGCAATAAATAAAGGTGACATCAAGGTGAAATATTCCCCGTATACGGATTATATAGGGTACTCTTACTGAACAAAGCTGATAATAAAGCCTTTGTTGTTATATATCACCAAAACCACCACGTGTCTTCACAAAACAGTGTAACATAAGGTTGGGTACTCTTACCCTGAGATGATAGATTTAGAGCCCATAAGATACATGAGTCCAATCGTTATCCACAGCCAATTTCCAGGGAAGGGGATGTCACTTAAGCTCAGATATGTGGAATAGCCACCATGGATGAAAATGAACAAAGAAAACTCCACATAGTGTAAAGCAGTATAAAACAAAATAAATGTATTTAAAGTAATGCACTTACATTCAAGTCCAGATTAAGATGCAAAATTACGTAAGCGCTGTGTACACAAGCTGGGCGCAGTAGTTCAGAGCGGACACCCTCTCACCCGATTCGTCACAAAAGGACTTCAACTGGGGTATGGGTCCGCTCCCCAACACTGCGCTTCTTATAATGAATCATATAGGGCTATAATTAGCAGTAGCACACACCTGTTAACAGCGTGAGTTTCAGGCCTCACTTTCAACAGTTCAGAGCCTATCACTAGTGGTTACCGGGTCATGTGACAACATATATCCGGTCCACGGCACAAGCACTGTAATCAAAGTATGCAGGTTTCACTATCTCCGTATATATTATAATAAAGTTAGAAGTGCAGGTAATGAGGGTATATCCCCGACAGACTCACTTCCTCAATAGGTTCAGGTAGTATTAAAATTGTTAAACCACATAATTTATAATACGGCAGAACGGACAGAGGGAGGAGGGCGTAACATCCGTGAACAAATCAGGAGGTCGCGTCATGTCAGCCAATCGCGGGGATAGCCTGCGCGTCACATCCTGACATGGAGTAAAAGCAGGAGACATCACTGCTAATGTCATCCAACCAACTCCAGCCACCATACGGCGTCACTTCCTGCAGGCCGCATCACGACACAGAGGGGAAACATCATCACCAATGACGTCCAACCAACTCCAGTCGTCATGCGGCGCCACTCCCACCGATGTCAAGGGGAGAGAACCGGAAAAGTCATACAGAACTACATCCGATTTTTTAGCATCATCCGGGATTAGCCGGATGTTTCTATTGTATATAGGGATCCGGAAATCAAGAAACCAGAACCCTCCGCCAGTGTCTGCTGAGAAGGACATCATAATGGTTAAAATTAATCCATATAACTGATATTGTTTAATACATAGAATAAAAAATTATAGCTGTTAATGATATACATGATATAGAATTTAAGATATGTTAGGTATAAATAAAACGAGAAACAATTAATTAAAAATAAATAAACATATATAAGCATTCTATTGTGATATCAACATATAAAAAAAGGATGGTAATTACAAATGCAGTAATTAAAATTTGCCCCATATTAACCAATTGTGTGGAACGTGAGTGTACCCCCATATGGGTATGCAGTATCTAGATATGAACCATAAAATCAAAAATGAAAAATGTATAGACAGTAAAAAATCTAAGTTAATAAAATCAAGATTCATTAATAAAGGAATTCAAGATTCATTAATAAAAGAATTGATATCCCAGTCAATATTCATTCCATAGGGCCAGTAGCATTTTAATTAATAAATCCAGTATGTTTCTAATCGTGAAACCCCCCTAACCAACAAACTACCTCTCCATGGGGATACATACTTATCAATAATGAGGAACTTCGTGCCACTTGGATTTCTATTATGAAATTTTAGATAGTGCTTGGGAACACTATGATTCGTAGACCTTTTCTTGATTTTAGCGATACGTTCGTTCCCTCGAACGGAAAAGGGGCGTATAGTACGTCCTACATATTGCTTTTTGCAAGGGCATGTAATCAAATATACTATATATTTGGTGGTACATGTGGTGAAGTGTTTCATGTCGTAGAATCTGTTCGTTACCGTAGAAGAGAAATTACATATGTTCTTTTTCACACTGTTATGTATGCAGACGTTACGTTTGCGGCAGGGCTAGTAGCCTTTCATACCTCCAAAGAATTTGGGTTTCTCGGGGGGGGGGGGGGGTTGGGGTCGACCACATTGGGGGCGACTTCATTATGAATAGACTGGGCGCCCCTATAAATCACATTGCCACTTTCAGGGAGCACTGAACTTAGTACTCTATCATTTTTCAGAGTGTTCCAATGTTTTTTTAAAATATTTCTAATTTGTTTGTATTGGTTGGAAAATGTGGTGATAAAGGACCATTTAAATTTATCCATATTATTAACAACAGGCTTATCCTCCAGTAGAGACGATCTGTCAGTATCATATGCTTTCCATATTTCATCATCGATCGTACCTTCGGTGTAGCCTTTCTCTATAAACCTTTGTTTCAGTTTAAATGCTTGCTGTAAATACATAAAGGATTCAGTACAATTGCGTCTGAGTCTCAACATCTGGCTGTGGGGGACAGAACGCAGCCATGATTTGTGGTGTCCACTGTCAATAGGTATATAGCTGTTTCGATCAGTGGTTTTAAAAAAGGTCTTTAGCTCTAATCTATCACCCTTTTTAATAATCTCCAAATCCAAAAAATGTATACGTTCCGCACTTGCTTCATAGGAGAAGGTAATTCCTCTGTCATTCTCATTAAGGAAGGTCATGAATTCCGACAGAGATTCTTCAGAGCCCCTCCATAGGAGGAGGATGTCGTCTATGAATCGTACCCAGGAGGACCAATTCTGGTCTAGCTAGGGGATAGATGATATCCTCCTCCCATTTGGCCATGAACAAGGTAGCCAAACTGGGGGCAAATTTGGCCCCCATGGCTACACCTTTGACCTGGGTATAAAATTGTTAAACCAAAAATAATTGTGACTAGTAGCAAACTGAATCAAATCCACAATAAATCTCTGTTGTGACGGAGAAATATTGCTGTCCCTGGTAATGAATATTACAGAATCATGAGTACTTGAGCAAATGACTGTGTCCAAAAGTATAAGTGAAGGACCATGCATGGGTTATACAAAGTGTTTAAAGAAAACCTATAAAGAGAAACTGTATAGGCTGACAATGCTGACCTCTTCTACTGAAAATTCTAGTCACCTGACTCTTATGCTGATCGAAAGACTTCAGTTTTTTACAAGTCAATGACCCAGAGCGAGCATGCAAATCAGGGGTTTTGATTTTACCTTGACTTCCCTTGCCACATACTTATTCCTAGTCAGTGAGAAAGTATTGAAGTTGGAGACAGTAGGGCCACAAGCATTTTTAAGAGGTAGGCAGCCTCCAAATTTCTAACACTACAGATTTCACCTAATTACATTGTATACATGTTGTACTATGCATTCTCCCCTAACACATACATACCGTAAAGCAGTGTTTCTCAAACTTTTTTGTCTTACGGCGCACCAAAATGATCTAAAAAATTTTACGTTACACCTGAAAAGATTTAACAATTGTTGTGGTGCATAACTTATTTATTTTTACATATATATTTAATTTTAAATTTAATGTGAAGGAAGTGGCTGCTTTCAAGAGCAAATCAGATTGAAGTGATTTGAATCTTCTTTGTACTTTCACTTGCTTCCTTGCTTTTCATTTAACAGTTTCTCTTTCAGAGTTCCAGACATGATTAAGTATTTTTCCATCGTTAAACAATGAACAAACTTTATTTATTTTAGTTGGAATGGAAAGGTCTCTATTATCGAGTTCTCCTGAGATCTCGCACAAGTCTTGCGTTACAAAAGCAATTGCGTTTTTATATATGTTAATTTTTGAACTTTTGCAACACTGATTTACCATTTAATTTTTTGATACAGTATCTCACAAAAGTGAGTACACCCCTTACATTTTTTAAATATTTTATTATATCTTTTCATGTAACTACACTGAAGAAATGACACTTTGTTACAATGTAAAGAAGTGGGTGTACAGCTTGTATAACAGTGTAAATTTTCTGCCCCCTCAAAATAACTCAACACACAGCCATTAATGTCTAAAGCACTGGCAACAAAAGTGAGTACACCCCTAAGTGAAAATGTCAAAATTGGGCCCAATTAGCCATTTTCCCTCCCCGGTGTCATGTGACTCATTAGTGTTACAAGGTCTCAGGTGTGAATAGGCAGCAGGTGTATTTAAATTTGGTGTTATTGCTCTCACTCGCTCATACTGTTTACTGGAAGTCCAACATGCCACCTCATGGCAAATAACTCTCTGAGGATCTGAAAAAAAAGAATTGTTGCTCTACATAAAGATGGCCTAAGCTATAAGAGGATTGTCAAGACCCTGAAACTGAGCTGCAGAATGGTGGCCAAGACCATACAGCGGCTTAACAGGACAGGTTCCACTCAGAACAGGCCTTGCCATGGTCGACCAAAGATGTCGAGTGCATGTGCTCAGCGTCATATCTTTGGGAAATAGAGGTATGAGTGCTGCCAACATTGCTGCAGAGGTTGAAGGGGTGGGGGATCAGCCTGTCAGTGCTCAGACCATATGCCGCACACTGCATCAAATTGGTCTGCATGGCTGTCGTCCCAGAAGGAAGCCTCTTTCAAAGATGATGCACAAGAAAGCCCACAAACAGTTTGCTGAAGACAAGCAGACTAAGAACATGGATTACTGGAACCATGTCCTGTGGTCTGATGAGACCAAGATAAACTTATTTGGTTCAGATGATGTCAAGGTTGTGTGGCGGCAACCAGGTGAGGAGTACAAAGACGAGTGTGTCTTGCCTACACTGAAGCATGGGAGTGTCTTGGCCTGGGGCTGCATGAGTGCTGCAGGCACTGGAGAGCTACAGTTTATTGAGGGAACCATAAATGCCAACATGTACTGTGACATACTGAGCATGGTCCCCTCCATTCGGAGACTGGGCTGCTGTAAGGATTGAGCTTAGCTACTGGTGGCGCTGTGCTGCTCTGGTCTGTGCTGCTCCAGTGGCCACCAGCAGGTGTCTCCCCAGAGCCAGCAAGCTGTAATAATAAGCCACAGCTGGGTTCAGCCATTAGTGGCTATTTAAGACTGTTCCTCCCTTTCCCCAGTGTGTCACGATTCAGTTTGCCTTCCTGCTGCTAGAGATCCTGCTTTGCCTGTTTCTCTCCACCTTGCTTCTTGTCCCTTGCCTTGTATCCTCCTTGATTCCCCATATACCCTGTACCCTTGTCCAGTATTAGCTTTAGTCTGCAGTGTAGGTGTTAGGCCCCTTTCACACTGGGGCTGGCGGGCGGTAGCGGTAAATCCCCGCTAGATTCAGCGGGGATTTAGCGCTGTTATAGCGGCTATGCAGGCGGGTGCGCGGCACTTTTAACCCCCCACAAGGGGTTAAAACGGTGTTAAAAGTGCCGGAGCAACGCGCTACCGAGGCGGTGTGCAGCTGCTTCGGAAGCGCTGCCCATTGTTTTCAATGGGCAGGGGCGGTGGAGGAGCGGTGTATCACCGCTCACCACACCGCCCCAAAGATGCTGCTTGCAGGACTTTTTGTAACGTCCTGCAAGCACACCGCCCCAGTGTGAAAGCACTCCGGCTTTCACATTGGGGTGGGTGGGGAGTGATTTTTGAGGCGCTTTACAGGCGCTATTTTAAGCTAAATAGCGTCTGTAAAGCGCCTCAGTGTGAAAGGGGTCTTAGTGTTTTTGTCAGGTTTTGGGTTTTGTTTGCTGGGGTTGTTTATGTTCACTGTTTGCTGTGTTTGTTTATTACTGTGCACCGTAAATAAATCTCACCTTTTTAAGTTATATCCTTGTTTGGTGTCAGTTTCCTGGTGCAGCTACGTGTCTGGTCTGCCAAGCTGCTAAATCCTGACAGCTGCAGCGCAGTATTCCAACACGATAATGACCCCAAACATACCTCCAAGACGACCACTGCCTTGCTAAAGAAGCTGAGAGTAAAAATGATGGACTGGCCAAGCATGTCTCCAGACCTAAGCCCTATTGAGCATCTGTGGGACATCCTCAAACGGAAGGTTGAGGAGCGCAAGGTCTTTAACATCCACCAGCTCTGTGATGTCATCATGGAAGAGAGGAAGAGGACTCCAGTGGCAACCTGTGAAGCTCTGGAGAACTCCATGCCCAAGAGGGTTAAGGCGGTGCTGGAAAATAATTGTGGCCACAAAATATTGACACTTTGGGCCTAATTTGGACATTTTCACTTAGGGGTGTACTCACTTTTGTAGCCAGCGGTTTAGACATTAATGGCTGTGTGTTGAGTTATCTTGAGGGGACATAAAATTTACACTGTTATACAAGCTGTACACTCTCTACTTTACATTGTAGCAAAAGTGTAATTTCTTCAGTGTTTTCACATGAAAAGATATAATAAAATATTTACAAATTGTAAGGGGTGTACTCACTTTAGTGAGATACTGTACGTTCAAGGTTTCAAAACGCTAGCAATTTTAAATATTTTTCAATATATTTGCAGGGCACTCCTGCAAATCTCACGCAGCACACTAGTGTGCCACAGCACACAGTTTGAAACTCACTGTCGTAGAGAGAGGTATAATTTTTGCTCAAACATTACATTTTCTCATTGACTGTATGCATAGAACTGCAACTGCAACTCTGCAACTGACCACCTCCATGACAAAATTTCAGCCCTATCTTGCCCTAACCTGGCCACCTCTATCTAAAACAGTTCACTTTCATCCTCACTGGATTCTCTTGCTCCTCTCACTTCATAAAATGTCAGGCCCCAACCATTACAACCTTGGCAGACCGACGACACCAGAAACCTTAAGAGACATAGCCATGCACTGGAGCGAGTGTGGCGTAAAACCAAATCCCAGCATGCGTTCACCCAATATAAATCTGCCGTTTTAAAATACACTTCTTCCCTCATGCTGCCAAACAAACTTACTTTGTCACCCTCATTAATACTCTGTCCTCCAATCCTCCTCGTCTCTTCTCTACCTTTAACTCTCTACTTTCTCCACCACCACCTCCACCCAGTCACTTGCTCACTGCTCATGAGATTGCAAACCACTTCAAAAACAAGATTGATGCAATTCGTGGGGACATCTCCACTGCCCAGAAATCTTACCCACGTAACATACCCTATACAACTTCACTCTCAATGCTCTCCTCGTTCTCTGGATCCTGTTTCCTCACATCTACTACGGTCACCCTCTTCTTCTCTTTTATGCTCCCTCACCCACATCTTTAATGTCTCCCTCTCTACTGGCACCTTCCCCTCCCCTCTAAAACATGCCCTGATCACCCCCATACTTAAAAAGCCCTCACTGGATCCCACCAGCCTGAACAACTTAAGACTCATCTCATTGCTCCCGTTTGTATCAAAACTTTTAGAACGCTTAGTCTACAACCATCTTAGCTCCTACCAAGCTGACAACAACCTTCTTGACCCCTTACAGTCTGGCTTTCGCTTGCTACACTCCACTGAAACTACCCTACTAAAGCTTACTAATGACCTGCTAACTGCTAAAACTAATGGCCATTACTCTATACTCATACTACTCAACCTCTCTGCAGCCTTTGATACTGTTGACCATCCCCTCCTCCTTAAAAAACTCTACTCTCTTGGCCTTCAAGACTCTCCTCTCTCCTGGCTCTCCTCCTACCTGTCAGAGCGCTCCTACAGTGTGACCTATAACTCTGTTTCCTCCTCTCCACTACCTCTTTCAGTTGGGGTACCTCAAGGTTCTGTCCTTGGACCCCTTCTCATCTCCATTTACACCTCTTACCTTGGCCTGTTAATAAACTCCCATGGCTTCCAATACCACCTCTATGCTGATGACACACAAATCTCTCTACTCCTCACCTCACTCTTTCAGTCTCCTCTCGCATTACTAACTTACTGATATATCGGCTTGGATGTCACACCACTTCCTCAAACTCAATCTTTCTAAAACTGAGCTCATAATTTTTCCTCCAGCCTGTGCCCCTCCCACTGCCTTCTCCATCAAGATCAATTATACAACTATCAGTCCCTCCCCTCATGCCAAGGTACTAGGTGTAATCCTAGACTCTGACCTGTCCTTTCAGCCCCAAATCTAATCACTGTCCAAATCGTGCAGACTTCACCTCCGAAACATCTCCAGAATATGTCCCTACCTAACCGCTGACAATACTAAGCAACTTATTCACTCCCTTGTTATTGCTCGCCTTGACTATTGTAATTCCCTCCTAATTGGCCTACATCTCCGCAAGCTACCCCTTCAGTCTATCATGAATGTTGCTGCCAGACTCATCCACCTTACCAACCGTTCGGTGTCCGCCACTCCTCTCTGCCAATCCCTCCACTGGCTTCCCATTTTCCAAAGAATAAAATTCCAAACCCTAACCATGACATACAAAACCATTTACAATTCTGCCCCAAGCTACATCACCAACCTTATCTCCAAATGTCGCCCAAACCGTCCTCTTCGCTCCTCCCAAGACCTTCTGCTCTCTATCTCCCTTGTCTCCTCCTCCCATGCTCATCTCCAGGACTTCTTCAGAGCTTCTCCCATCTTCTGGAACTCTCTACCCCAATCTGTCCACCTATCTCCTACTCTGTCCACTTTTAGGCAATCCCTGAAAACTCATCTCTTCAGGGAGGCCTATCCTGCCTCCAGCTAACAACTGAATCTTCTACTCTAGGTGTGGTCAGGGGCTGATTGACAAGCTACAGGCTTGTGAATCATCAGTGACAATGCTGATAGCTATGGCCCCTGCAACATTTTTTTTATTACACTGTAGTGCAAGCAGGCACAGCCTACATGAGAGTGGTAATGCTGCTGAAAACAACCCATTCAATTTAATTACTCAGGTGGACCTTAAAGTTTTACTAAACCAAGGACCCTGCATTCACTATATCTGGTCTCCCACAGTGCACAGGACATGGAAATACACTGATTTTAGTAAATATAAACTGCTAAATACCTTTTCTTATCAACAATTAGAACAGTCTTGTGACTTGTATCAATGTCTGATTAAAGGTTGTAGGATGCGGTTTCATTTTCCCCTGAACCTCTGTCTGGACAGTGCTGATTAGCCCTGTGCTGATCACATGCACCCTCCCAAGAAAAAATAACTCTCTAGCAATACACATCAAACTGAGCATGAAATAAAAATGGGGTGGTTTCCCCAAGTTTATTTGTAATTATATATTAATTGCCTAATTCCTCTAATTTGTTAATCTAATACAGCTCTGATAACAGTAATGATAATAGTATGATAGTAAGGTTAGCTTATATCTATATATATAAAAATAATCAATCACTCTAATTCAATAAAGCAAAGATTACATTTATTATAAGGAAAACAGAAATGCTAACATAAAAACGCTAAGTAAATATCATAAAGCCTATAACATAAATAACATAAAGTGATACTTAGGCTGTCCTCAAGGTGGTGTTCTGGCTGGGCTCCGATGGAAGAGAGAGAGAGAGGGCAGGAAGTGGCTTCAACTTTTAAACTGTGTTCAGGCACCCACCCACACACACCCACATGCCAGCCTATATAGGATTATAACCAATGGTGGCCGATTTCCTTTCTTCAATCCATCCCCTAGGAAGCATGCTGTGTTGTATGCGGTAGCAACCACTAGAGGCAGTATATGTCCATGTATATCTCATATCTGATTCCCCCATCTTCCCAGGCCAGGTGTTCCTTTGAAGATCTGTAAGTCAGGCAATCAATCACTTTAGCAGTTGACTATTGACGTTTTTATGTACAGTCATTCAGGCCCCAAACTTTATTATACCATGTAGCCTACATCTCTGCTGTTACTCCCCTGCCCGAGGGCAGGACTCCAAGATGGGTTGATATGCACTGGTCATCTCCATAAAACTTGTTGAATGGCATTCCAGGCTCCTTCCAGTAGTGTGCAGACAAGATATGATTAGATTTCCTATTTCTTGAATTATGGAAAAACCATTTTGCCCTCCAACAGAGCATGTGCAGCCTGACTCCTAAAGCTCTGTGCTATCAGTA
>BLSH010343268.1:614895-627314 GCA_018402905.1 Glandirana rugosa
ACCACCAGATTACGGACCTACCCGACGTGATTAAACCCAATACCTTCCACAAGCCGAATGGGTAACTAGGGTCTATATCTTCGCGTCTGAGCCAGACATCATTACATTGGTATTCTTTAGGACAAAGAGACAAACTCGTCTATGTTCCAAATAATACCCAGGTGCTTCCTTCCCAGCAATGATCTCTCCATCCAGAACACAGTGTGAAACCTCTTCCCAACATTCCCAGTGGTATATTGATCTGGCATACACAGAAAGTCATGGTCATGCCTCTGACAGAGGGAAATATCAACCTACCTCCAGCCTCACTCCGCTCTGTCCACAGGTGGGTAATTTAGCCATAAATGCAACAAGGTAGAATCCCCAGTCAGTAAGCCCATTGATATCGCAGAATATACAGACCGAGTCTGCGCTTCTATATCTGGGATCAATGGGTAAGCCGAACACCTTCCATAACCCAAATTAGTGCAGCCCATCCAGGCATTAGACCACCACTTTGGATTATTGTAAACAATGTGTTTTGGCAAAAATCTTACTGAGCTGTGAAGCTAACTCATAAGGCCACTGTCCCTTATACCGAGATTGCACAATCAGGTTGATGTTGGTTGATAGTTCCGCCTGACCCTGCGTGCATGCCAAAGCCCATGATACATTCTTGCCTTGTACCATCACACTCTCTACCAACCTCTCCAAATGGTAGATAAAATCTTGAGCCATTTTAACCTGGGGCATTCAATTGAATGTTATTAAAGATGTCAATGATCTCTCTCTGAGTAACAAAGCCCCGCTTACTGTCTGCCGCTACGGCTGAGAGTTTGATCCTCAGGATACTGACATTCACTTCATTAATAACACCCATCCCCGCTCCTATTCCCCCAATGTAATGCTGAATACATTCCTCCTCTTTCGGTTGCTCCTCAGAAATAAGCGGCCAGAATGATCCTCACTCTGTGTCCACACACCTCTGGGAGCACGCCACTGGTACAACGGCCACACTTGATTCAGTGTATTTTCAGCACACATAGGTTAATAGATTTTTATCAACCCCTGTGAGATGTTGAAGTGCCATGTGGTGAAGGCATACTGTACCCTGGTAGCCAGCAAATGGGAAGAGCTTAGAACCATTTGTAGCGGTTCCGCTCTTTCCAACGAAGCATGTTTTTGTGAATTGACATGGGCATCGCCTGTGCAGGGTTCCAACTGCTCAGGTGAGACATCAAACAGGTGTATTTCCCTTATGTCCCGTTCTGGTGTCCCCCCTGTCCTGTAACCGATACCTTCTCTATAGGACTGCTAGAATTGAGACACCACCCCTACAAGGCAATTCTCATCCCGTTGATGTGTCATCTGGAGCTCTCCAGTCTGGCCAACAGACATCTAAGTGTCAGCCTCCTGGGTACCTACACCATGTTAATTCAATTATGCCAATACACTCCACACATTAAAAACATTTCCTTACATTCAATTCCTCCCCGAAAAAACAAACATATTTTTCACTTCTTGTTCTGTTCTAAAGGATTGGATAGGTTGCATTCCTTCCCTAACCTCCAACCCATTGCACTTGTATTCACAGTTTTCCTACATTCATGAGAGATTCCGGCAAAAATGTTCCACAATCCTAGTTGATGGGCACAGTCTTTCAGATGCAGCGTTACCACTAAATTGTCCCTGAGAAAAGGAAGCCTCATATTGCAAATATTAATCGGAATCTTTGTTTGTCCCTTCTCCACTGACTGTTTGTCAGAACAACTTTGTGATGTGGTATGGCACAGACCAACTGCCACCCAGATGAACATCTTTCATCCATGTTCCAGAGACCTCTCCAATCTGTCGCTCCACCAGGACTCTGGAAGTGAAAAACAAGGGCAGAATCAAATTCTTATCCGCAATATCTATTCGCTTGCATTTTTCTTACAGAACCTCCATTGGAACCCAGGAACTCAGTTTTCCTGGCTTCTGCAACTCTGAACAGACTATTAAAACAGCCAATGACTTTTTTAGGCTGATCCCACTCTAAACTGGATTCCCATGATAAGGAAAAAACAAAAAATAGAAATAACTGCTGGTTTCCCACTGTTCTCATCTTAAACATAAAAAAAAACATAAAAAAAAACAAAACAAACAGAATGTGTGTATCTGTTACCTAAAACCTACACACTAACTCCCCTTTCAGGTGGACAAAATCTAAACATTTTGGAATTTCTTTCCACCTGACAGAAAATAAAACAAAAGACCTAAAAAAAAACTCATTTACAGGCCACTGTAACTTTCTGCCAACTCCTGCCTCAAGCAAACTATTCAATTGCTAATTTAGGGCCTATTTACTGACCCCCCTTTCAGGTGGACTAAACCTAACAATTTGGAATTTTTCCACCTGAACAAAACAAAACTAAAAATCAAAATAAATGAACAAAAAACTACAAATAAATCAATAACCAAAAAAACATAAAAAATAATAAACCAAAAAAATAAAACAAAAATAGTAAGAGGAAAAAAAAACAAATACGAAGGAGAGAAAAAAAAAACTACTAATATTTTGAGAATAAAAATCCAGAGGCTTACCCTTGAAAATACTACAAAATACATCAAGGTCCTCCATAATACTTCAAAAATTAAAAGCCAAAACAAAAGACTCGCATCTAAACCTTATTCCTCGCCAAGCAATGTTAACCTTAAAATACTTACCATCGCTGAAATTCGCTAACGGCTGCTAACAAAGGATTTGTTCCCCCCATTTGCTATACCCATGTGAACATGCGGCGGCCTCCATTTTAAATTTATTCAGCTGCTCCAAATAAACATGTCTTTCCTGTCTTAACTGACTATTTTCAGCTTGTAGTCTCAACATCTGGGTTTTAAAGGGGACACGGGTTTGATAATTATGGCCTCTATGCCTCGGATTGCTACCCCATCTGGCGGAGTAAACTTCATAACGCCTCGGTGTAGTTTTAGGGTACTGAGATTTTCTCTGCATATTATTGTTATTAGACATCAAACAATATCTTGCAATGTGACTCCACTTTGTACAGGCAAAGCACTTGAGAGCTGGTCTCCCTGCATGGGCCTGTCTATACGTATATGGCGATGGAGACCCACGTTTCTGCATAACATTGCTATGTTTGGAATCACCCAACTTTACACTGTCATTGTCTGAGGAGTAATCGCTAACCATGGACTCATCCGAAGTCTCCACTGTTACATTGCTACTGTTCTCAAAAAGACCAATCTCAACACCTGAATCAATTTCAAGAGCAGTTATAGCACTTTTGTCTAAATACTCCTCCTTCACATTGCCAGCATTGATTCCAGCCAGAGCAATATCATTTGCATCAACCAGAGCATCCGGTTTCCCTAATTGTTCTTCTTTCTGTTTTAAGCATTGAGACTGCTCAGCATTGGAATATTTGTACGATAATTGTTTCATGGTCATCTGAGCTTCCTGTAGTTCAATTTTAAGTCTTGTTATCATATGTTCATTTTCAGTTTCTCTTTGATCCAAATAGGCTAAACAACTTTCTCTGTGTTTACACCTTACCTGCAATTCACTAATTTTCTGTTCCAATATACACTTCTCATTAGTCCATTGAGTTTCTTTATGCTGAGCAATGTTTGTCATTCTCACTAGCATGCATACCACATTTGCCATTTTCACCTTTTTGGCTTTTTTATATGAGGCTTTTATTTTTAAATTCTCATTCTCATTCTCACATTGTTTTAATAAATCATTAAACTGGTGAGTCAATGTATTTTCTGCCAAAGCCTTAAACTTAGCAGATGCATGCTTTTCAATGAACATTCCGATGCCCTCCATTGATATGTTAATTACTTACACACTGAAGACCAATAAGTCTCTTTCACAGCAACAGCTGATTACACACTGCTCACAGGCACACAAACAGATACAGTAGCTTAACACTCACTGGGATTTGTAGTCCTCCAGAATTCACTGCTCACACACAAACAGACAAAGTAATTTAAACTCATAGGGATTTGTAATATTACAGATCCCCACTACCCACTGTCTGTATCCCAACAACTCAGATTCCAGGTCCTAGTCCTTTCTTGGAGCCAGAAATCTTTTTCACTTTCCCGTGGGTACAAAAAATATAATATATATTTCTCCCACTTTCTCCTCAAAGACGTACGGGCTCTCCTATAAATCTGCAGGGTACCTCAGTTAACCAAGGGTGATCAACCCTTCCTCGCTTGCAGAATTGCACAGTGTACAGGCCTAACAAATTTGCAAATTTGCATTAACAATACAACAAACTTTAACACATACAATACAATACACGTATACCAGCCAAGAATCTCACCAGATATGCGCGTCCGCTCACTGATGAAATGTCTTCACAGAACTTTTACAATCACTCCAGGCTTCAGGATTCACGAACCAGCGCAAATGTCCACCGCAGAGAGATACCTTCAGTTCTGATTGCTCTTGTAAAGGACTCCTTCGCTTAGAGGAACTCAAGACAAAAAATATATCAGGATTATGGATTCTGTGTAGGACATCTTTACACGCTCCTTTTGAGGGTGCCAAAGAAAGTAACTACACTCCTGCTTCTGGGGGTGCCAAATGAAATAAAAATGGGGTGGTTTCCCCAAGTTTATTTGTAATTATATATTAATTGCCTAATTCCTCTAATTTGTTAATCTACTACAGCTCTGATAACAGTAATGATAATAGTATGATAGTAAGGTTAGCTTATATCTATATATATAAAAATAATCAATCACTCTAATTCAATAAAGCAAAGATTACATTTATTATAAGGAAAACAGAAATGCTAACATAAAAACGCTAAGTAAATATCATAAAGCCTATAACATAAAGTGATACTTAGGCTGTCCTCAAGGTGGTGTTCTGGCTGGGCTCCGATGGAAGAGAGAGAGAGAGGGCAGGAAGTGGCTTCAACTTTTAAACTGTGTTCAGGCACCCATCCACACACACCCACATGCCAGCCTATATAGGATTATAACCAATGGTGGCCGATTTCCTTTCTTCAATCCATCCCCTAGGAAGCATGCTGTGTTGTATGCGGTAGCAACCACTAGAGGCAGTATATGTCCATGTATATCTCATATTTGATTCCCCCATCTTCCCAGGCCAGGTGTTCCTTTGAAGATCTGGAAGTCAGGCAATCAACCACTTTAGCAGTTGACTATTGACGTTTTTATGTACAGTCATTCAGGCCCCAAACTTTATTATACCATGTAGCCTACATCTCTGCTGTTACTCCCCTGCCCGAGGGCAGGACTCCAAGATGGGTTGATATGCACTGGTCATCTCCATAAAACTTGTTGAATGGCATTCCAGGCTCCTTCCAGTAGTGTGCAGACAAGATATGATTAGATTTCCTATTTCTTGAATTATGGAAAAACCATTTTGCCCTCCAACAGAGCATGTGCAGCCTGACTCCTAAAGCTCTGTGCTATCAGTAGATGGGTTGGAGTCAGTTAAAGAAGAGGAGGATCAGAGAGACAGGACCATACAGCCTTTATACACAATGCAGAGGATTAACCACAGTGAGTATAACAAGCATGCTTTACTGTATATGCAGACTGATTTTACTGCTTTGGGTTTAGTAACACTTTAACACTGCTTAGTAGATGTAGAGGAAATTGCAACAAGTGTTACCAGTTTAAATAAAACATATCATGAGAGAAGACACGTTTGCTTCAAAATATTGAATCGTTGGTTGAGCATGTGCATGCCGACTTTTGACTTTGCTTCAGTTTTCCTAATCTGAATATTTGCTTGCAGGTCAGTGATGCAAAGGGGGTGATTTACTAAAACTGGAGAGTGCAAAATCTGGTGCAGCTCTGCATAGAAACCAATCAGCTTCCAGGTTTTATCATCAAAGCCTAATTGAACAAGCTGAAGTTAGAAGCAGATTGGCTATCATGCACAGCTGCACCAGATTGTGAATGCTCCAGTTTTAGTAAATCTTTCCCAAAGTATTAAAGCAAACTAACCAGTATAAGGCTGGGTTCACACTTGTCCGACAAACAGACCAACATTGTGAGCAAAAGTCGCATTACGTCACAAAATCAATGTTTCCCTATGAGAGCCGTCTTAACTGGTCCGACACAAGTCGGTCCAACTTTTAAAAAAGTTCCTGTACTACTTTGGTCCAACTTTGGTCCTACTTCAGCCCATTGAATATCACTGAAGTAGGATCAAAGTCGGATTGGTCAAAATCTCAAAGTCGGAGCTTGTTCATTCAAGTCGGATGGAAGTAGGACCAAAGTAGGACCGATGTTGCAGGGCAAAGTAGGATCAAAAGTCTGACCGTTTTTGTGTCAGATAGTGTGAACCCAGCCTTACAGCCAGGTAACTAGGATTTTCAGATTGAGATAATCAATGGCAACCTCCCTTATTATATTTATGATGGTTTCCTATTAATACACTTATTAGTGTAGCTAAGAAATCTTATTTCCAAGTATTTGCTGCATGGTAACTAAGCTGAAAATAGCTTTTTTTTCCCTTTTTAGTCTTTCTTTTTTTTTTGTCTGTTTCTTGTATTACTGTGCTTAACGTGTATATGTATATTTATGCCAGACGAGGTAATAAAATACATAATTGAAGCTTTATGATTACATTTTCCTAGCATTTACTAGGTGTAAACTATATAGAAACCTATTTCTAACAGCAACATGTCAGACAGAAGCTGCTATAAAAACATTGAGCTCAGTATTTCCATTTTCATGGCTTTTTTCCTGAATAAGGCAAGTTCTAGCTTGTTCCCATGAAGTGGAACCACTGATGGCAAATCAAACAAGTACTTTATACATTATTACCTTGATAATTGATCTGTTCCATTTGCATTATGTATTTGACATTTGTATCCAATTATTGACAAAACAATCATTCTCACTGATCTCTTATCTAGGTATATACATTACTGAGAATGTTAATGAGATTGTTACAGAAACAGCATGCAATTCGTAGGAAATACACTTACAATGGATTTTTCGCCACAAAAATTATTTTGCAAATATAAGATTTAGTAATTTAACAGTTATAGAGTAGAGTAGTGAAGTGATAAACATCAGTTGCAAAAAACACCATACCCCTAGGGTGTAAACTATATTTACATATATAATTACTACATGTTACTTATAGGCCAGTTGTAATGGGTAATTCTTTATCCAAAAAAACACACACACAAATACAGTATATGTTTTTCAATATATTGCTATCACTATAATAAAATATGATTTGCTATATACACCCTCAATTGCCTAGGTGCCTTCAATTTTTGGACTATTACATGATAAGGCATGAGGTATTGAATGTAATCAGTTCTTACTTACTGTTGGTATCCTCTATTGAGCATGGGAAAGCTGTAATATGATTATTATATCCCACTATTGGGATCTTTCATATGTCTAGAATGATGTTACCATCGCACTGTTTTGCTATTTTGCTGAAATAATAAAATACTTTGTAAAAGAAATTATAATTTGCTGTCTTCTTGACATTTTGCTATACTGCTTGAAGGCCTATATACATTCTGATTTTATGCAGTGAGTTTTAATAAATAATTTCAGTTTAACATGTGGTTGCTTCATCTATGATGCATAAAATTTCATTTAGGGAGCCAAATATTGTCGTTTTGACTTTTTACTCTATTCTCTGTATATGTGTATTTCTTTCACTTAAAGAGGAGGTTCAGCCCCCCCATGAAAAATTAAAAGTCAGCAGTTACAAATACTGCAGCTGCTGACTCTTAATATATGGACACTTCCCTGTCTAGGGACCCCGCAATGTCGGCACCCCAGATGATCTTTGATCGGCTGTCGGGTCCAGCCGCCGCCATTCCTGGTAAGGGAACCGGGCAGTGAAGCCTTTCAGCTGGTTCCCGAATGAGCATGCACGAAGCACGCTGCACTTTTTAAATTAGTCCGGCGGCGGAGGAAGGAGGGGGCCGAACTTCCGGGAGACCGGACTGCAGCCAAAAACAGGTATCCGTTTTAAGCTTTTTTAGAAACGATAAGAAAAATGGACAGTCGCATAGCGCAAAGATAAGATAGGGTTTCTTTTAACACCCTGGAGAAACAGAGACCAGATTATAATTAAAGAGGACATCTACAACCATTTCCCAATCTGAGGCAGTGGACTAGAAGACATTACTAAAGCATCCTTTATATATCATAAATATGGATGTTGCAATTTTACTGATCCCCGAACCTGCGTCAGCATTGTGTCCTCAGTATATTACTCCAAGTGACAAAGGCTAGCTAAACCCAAAAGCAAAATATAACCTCCACTCAGAAGGAGGAATGTTCTGCCTGGCCATCAATCTGCTATAGACCGGGCGGGAAGGTGTTAAATACACCGATGAAACACGTACACAGGAACTTTTTTACCTGACAAATGAGGTCTACAAAATAGGGAGTGCCAAAGGCTAAAATCAGGATGAATGCTTTTACTTATACTGCCTGTATTTTTATAAAAATACAATTAATAAAGTTTTAATGACTACAAATAACCTGGTTGGAGAAGCTGTTGGGACCACTGCCTCCTAGGACCATGGGAGAGAGTGACATCCTGATCTTTTGGGCTGCATATTACGCACAATGTGTGCTCTCTCCTGTTGAAGTTGCTGAGATCATCATAGGAGACAGGGGAGAGTACATACTGGGCATATGTGGCCTGAATGAACAGAACAGCACTAATATACACTTATAAAAGAGCATAGTGTGTGTTTTTTTTTTTTTTGTAAAGCTGAACTTACACTTTTACTACAGCCAAGACTTTTTACTTTGATTTTGGACACCACAGTCAAGGGTTAGAGATGAGTTTCTCCTGCCATTCAGGGCTCCATTAGAGAGGTTTACCTTACTTTCCCAGTAACAATGGTGGGGTGCCCTGGGATAGTGGAAGGAAATCTGGGGTTTACAGCCACTTTAACTATACCCTACTCTATCAAAAAGCAAATGGCTTGATATACTAAGGAAAAAAATAAGATGCGTGTATCCTTACATCTACTTTACAGTCATGATATATAGATATACTGTATATTATAGAGCATGTGACCTGGGCTGCTTTTCCACAATATATAAAAAGTAAACTGAACCTATGTAAGTATGACTCCTACCTTTATTTCACTGTCCAGGAGCCGCGTCCTCTGGATTATCTCTTCTGTGGACATTTGAAGAACCTCTTGTTCATCTACATCCTACTAAATATGAAAAGGAAACCATAACACACACTAATAATTCCATGGATAGTTATTTTTCCCAACACATTTCTTGTTACTCAGATTAAAGCCCAACTCCAGTTTCAGAAAGAGTATGCAAGGGTCAAAATATCTGCCAGGCATTTATCTGTCCCCGCCCCCCCACCACCACCAGGGAGATTTTTCATTGCTTGCTACAAGTGATCGAGAATCTTCACAAAGGGAAACCTTTTTAGAGGACAGACTTTCTAACCCTAACCCTTAGAATACAAAAATAAAAAATAGGCACCACCAATGGTCTATCAAGTAACCTTAATATATGAATTTCAGCTGGCGAGGAACTGGAAATATGATACAGAGGCGGCCCTGCTGGCCACATACCTCCCGACATCAAGAGCTAGGCAGAAAATTGTCAGCCAAACTGCATCTGCAACTGATCAAATGCAGCCGCTGTTCAAGTATTCTGTCGGGGGCTGGCTTCAGCTGTCAGAATACAATTGTCACAGCAGAAGATTCCTCAGTCTGCACTGTATAGAATGGATGGGGAATCTGTTATATTATTTTCATTCAGCCTCCAAGTTGAACAAAAAGAATCTGTGTGTGCATCACTTGATTATCTCAAGTACCCCATAATAAGTGAACACATTTTGCAAGTTCCCTCCATTAATATAAGTTTAAACAAGGTTCAAAATCAGATCCCCTGACAATGCAAGCTGTCTAAAGCTGGTACCTTAACCCCCCTGGGGGTATTCCCGAGTGTGCCTGGGGGTGGATTTTCTTTACCAAGAGCAGTAGCCCCGAGACACACTTGGGATCGCATCGCTGAATCCAGGCAGCATTACTTACCTTGTCCCCTGGATCCAGTGATGTCCCCCCACTGTGTCAGCAGGCACTCTTCTGCCCGATGCCTGTGTGATGCCGGGCTCCGTTCCCTGCGAGCGTTGCACGGGGGCGGAGCCCAGCGGCAAATTCAAAAAGTGAAACACATAATAAACATACAGTACACTGTAATCTTACAGATTACATTACTGTATGAAATCATTTCACATCCCCTTTGTCCCTAGTGGTTTGCCCAGTGCCCTGCATGCACTTTTATATTATATATGCCATTCTTTCTGCCTGGAAACTTGAGAACATCCTTGGCAACCAAAAAGTGTCCCTTTACATCAAAAGTGGTTTTTGATCAGCCAGAAAACACTGGTAGTAAATAAGAATCATTTGCAGAATTGAGTGATACTGATTTTTGGGGAGATTTACCATCAGACACTGAAAGTGACGACAGCGACAATTCTGCAGATGAGCAAATTTCAGTGTTTTTTTTATTTGATTACATTATTGAATACATTTTGTTAGTATTATGTTATTATTTTTCATAGTCATTTATAGTTATTTATTATATTATAATTTATGATTTTGTGTTTCAAACTTTATCATACCCGGGATGTCTACTAGACTCTTGTTTGGACAGATTTAAGTGAGTTATTTCTAAGAATTACAGGCCTACAATATAAAACGCCAAATTTCTATGTAAAACAATGTATCACTTTTAGATGCAAAAATCTGACATAATCATACCGCCAGAGAGGTTAAGGTGTTTTACACTATTGGAGGCTCTGTCTCGGTTTTTACCCTTACATTTGCAGATTGATACAATCTGGTTGCAGTTTGGAGGTGTCTGACACAAATCACTTTGGTGGAGGATATATGGGGTTTTGTTGTTTTGGCCAATTACACCTGTTCATCATATGGCCTTGGACTTGAGTTCGCACTACATATATATATATATATATGCCCTTTTTTTTGTACAAAGTTTTTATGTATATTTTTTCCATGTATTAAGACTATTATTGGTTGTGATTTTTCACATGATTTTCACACATTAAAGGTCTACTGTGACATGTGCATGTTTCTGGATTGTATTAGATACAGGCAGTAGGTACTGACTTTTTCGACTTAATTTTCGGACACTTACCTGTCCTGGAGTCCAGCAATGTCGACACCGCCCACCGATCTTCGGATTGGTGGATGAGTGCAGCCGCCGCCATTGAGATTAAGGGAACACAGACTTGTAGCTGTTCAGCTTCACGTCCGGGCCCCTACTGCGCATTCGCAAGCCACCGCTGCGCTTTCTCATTGGGGAGGAATCCGACCAGCGGAAGTTCAACTTTTGGGTGGAACTCCGATTTAAATGGATTTGAAAACAGGAGTTTAAAAACCAACTGACTCTGGCAGAGAAAGGATTAAACTGGTCAAGTTAATATTTTTTAAATTGATGCTAAAATTACAGTGTGTATGTCTATAAAATAATGTTTTGGGGAGGAATTATTGTAAAATAAAGTCTGATCTTTAAAAAAAAAAATGGGCTAAAAGGGTGAATTTGTATGCATGTGAGCAGCCACCTCAGGTCAGCAGACAGTAGTTGTTGATCTCAACTTTAAAACAAACTGTCTATGGCAGAGAAAGGGTTAAACTGGCCACGTTTACATTTTTATAAATTGATGCTAATATTACTGTGTGCATGTCGATAGAATGATATTTGGGGGAGGAATTATTGTAAAATAAAGTCTAATCTTTAATAAAACTGGGGTAAAAGGGTGAATTTCTAAGTGTGCGAGCAGCCACCTCAGGCTGGCTAACAGAAGCAGTCAACCTCATACATAGAAACACAGAAAAGTGACGGCAGAAAAAGACTGAGTAGTCCATCGAGTCTGCCCCTTTTTATTTATTTATTTTATTTATTTATTTTTTATTTTATTTATTTATTTATTTTTATTTTTTTTTACATTAACCTTGTTGTTTGACTATGGATTTATGTTTATCCCAAGCATTTTTAAAGCCATTTACTGTTGACTGTCTCACAACCTCTGTTGGTAGTTTATTCCAATCATCAACCACCCTTTCAGTAAAATAATACTTTCTAAGATTAGTTTTGAACTTCCCCCCAGTTAGTTTGAGGTCATGTCCCCGTGTTCTTGATTTTGGTTTCATATTGAAAAGACTGCCCTCCTGAACCTTATTCACCCCCTTGATGTATTTAAAGGTTTCAATCATGTCTCCCCTCTCCCTTCTTTCCTCCAGACTGTACATATTAAGTTCCTGAAGTCGCTCTTGATATGTTTTATCCCCCAGACCTTTCACCATCTTTGTTACCCGTCTCTGAACTCGTTCTATTTTATCAATATCTTTTTGTAAGTGAGGTCTAAGTCTCTGCCCATTGTTTCTACCACTTTC
>BLSH010343268.1:643388-653547 GCA_018402905.1 Glandirana rugosa
CCCCCCCCCCCAAACGCCACATAAAGGCTTGTTGGTTAATTGTCCTCAGTACAATATTCTACAGAAAGTGTACAAGATGGCTGTCTCCCATCCAACCTGATGATCGCTCTGGGCCCCAGGAGAGAAGATCTATGGAGAGATCCATTCACAAGAAGAGTCACATCTCCCAGCAAGTTCAAAGTCACATCACAAGAGAAGAGAAATTGATTTATGGAAAGGAAAAACACTGCAAATAAAACCTGTAAATACCTGGATGTGTCTAAGCCTTTCTCTGCCATGTGATCAGGTGGTGACAGGGTCTCTTTACATTTTGTATACAGCGGGGGAAGGGTTAGAAGTTGTATGGGAGGTAATGCTGTCTGGGGCCCCATTGAGGAGATTTCCTCTCACTTCTGTCCCTGGAGTTTCTCCAGTATCAGAGCACAACCGGGAAGTCACTAGCACAGGAAGTGAGGGCAAACCTCCCCAATGGGGACACAGCCAGAAATAAACACCTGACAGAGCATCTGACTCCTCCACACTCCATACCTTACAATGAGGAGAGGTTGGGGTCACAGATCATACAATGGGAGCTCTGTGATTCCTATCAGTCTGTAGGATTCTTACTCCTGTGCGAAGAAGAAGCTGGTGTGAGCCCTGAACCTGGGAGAGGGCCTGGGGACAACCTGTCCTCCATAGGGAACTAATAGTGCCAGGACATCCTGCCAGCCTGGCTGCTGCTTGTAGTCCCCCATGGCCATACAGCCCTCCTCAGTCTCGGTCAGGAAAGTGTCCCCTCTTCCCATCCTCCATCACTCCACCGCCTCCCCTCACCTCCATCCCACATCATTACTCTTCTTCACAGTCTGGTTGAGTGCTCAGTGCTCCATTCCAATACCGGAAACAGCAGAATATTACTACACACCAACTTCCTGTGTGCTCTGAAAACTCTTCCCCCCTTTTTGCTGAAAGGAAGCTGAAGAAAGGAAGTTCAGCATACCATGTGATCAGAGCCAAATGGTGCTGGTGTTCCATCAGATTAGGCGGCCCATCAAATCTGGTAACGGAAGTGATGTTCCATCCTGGTACACCCCGCACTCATCCACAGTAAGGCTACAGTTAGAAGTCGGCAAGCGGATATCTTTTTCACTCACCGAAGTCTTGCATTTGACACTTATTTTGACCAGTAAACTGAGCTTATATACTGAAATATAGTATTTACAAATCCTTGACACTTAGGGTTGCCACATCATCCCTTTAATTGAGGACACATATTAATTACACAGGTTCTGTAGCTGTTTAAGGTGGTAATTAAACTCATTTGGTGCCTTATCTGCATTAAATTAGCCTCAGAACCTGTGTAATTCATATGTGTCCTGGATTAAAGGGATGATGTGGCAACCCTAGTGACACTATTTTGATGTTGAATTTTAAAACCAGCGGCTAGCCTGCTGATCTGACAGGTTTGCTAATATGACAGAACACCGCTGCTTTTACAACGCAACCAAACAGTCTGACGGATTTCCAAATACTGTATAAGTTCGGTTTACTGGTAAAAATAAGTGTCAAATGCAAGACCTTGGGGTGTGTAAAAAGATGTCTGCTTGCCAATTCCTAACTGTAGCCTGTACCAAGATGGCGATGAGGGAACGTCACTTCCATTACCAGATTTGATGGGTCACCTTATCTGACGGTACACTGTTGCCAGAGTACCATGTGACCAGGGGGTGTGCTGTTGTTTTTCCAGAACGCCATTTTGAGTGCTGGCAGGAACAATAGTGTGTTATATTTCCTTTCAACCTCTGCCATACTGATCACAACTTAGCGGTGAAAGTGTCTGCACACATTGCTTCCCATATATGACTAGTTGGATCACAGGTCCCCAACCCAGAAGTCATGGCACCCCCAGAATTCTGCTCCCCAACTGTATTCTTGTTGGTGATCTCTCCTCGCTCTCTCTCCTACCCCCATTCATACAATCTGCAGTGTCCTCCATAAATCTGTATAGATCGAAGGCTCACCACTGGGATGGATAAAACAACACCCTGCCTCATGTCACCATGGGTCACGTAGATATGAATGAAATGTCGTTTGAATAAAGTTTGAACAGTGGCAGTCTGTCCCACCCCCTCTAATCCATGCGCCCGGCCCTAATCTACATGCAGGGGACCGGACGCATGGATTTCAATGGGGTTTGTTTATTTTGAAGCACATAATTAGAGCCTGAGGCTCTAATTGGCTTCAAAAAAGGGTGGGCTCGGAGCGCAGAGCACTGGACCCTGAGCCCATCCAGTTGTATTACAATAGCAAATTAATATTCGCTATATTCTTCTCCTGGCCAATCAGGACGCGGGTCCTGAGACCCGATTGGCCAAGGAATCTTCAATGTAGATCATGGTGCTGTGAGTGCCATGGTAGTTCATTTATTTATCCAGGCATATCCAGGTTATTACATTAACAATGTAGTTCATTTATTTTTCTGATCAGCATTTATCGGCTTCCTCATAAGAGGTACAAGCAAGCCTATACACTGACAGATCTGCAGGAGACCTGCATGGCACCAGGGGTCTGCTGATTAGTGATGAGCTGAACACCCCCTGGTTTGGTGTGCACCAGAATATGCGAACAGGCAAAAAGTTTGTGCGAACATTCGAACACTGTTAAAGTCTATGGGACCCAAACATGAAAAATCAAAAGTGCTAATTTTAAAGGCTTATATACAATGTTATTGCCCTAAAAAGTGTATGGGGACTTGGGTCCTGCCCTAGGGGACATGTATCAATGAAAAAAAAAGGTTTTAAATCAATCATTTTTTCAGGAGCAGTGATTTTAATAATGCTTAAAGTGAAAAAAAATGAAAAATTCCTTTAAATATCGTGCCTGGGGGGTCCCCTAAATATCGTGCCAAAAATGCGTAGGGGCCCTCCCCAAAGTCCATACCAGGCCCTTCAGGTCTGGTATGAATTTTAAGGGGAACCCCGTGGCAAAATTTTGAAAAAAAATGACATGGGGACCCCCCCCAAAGTCAATACCAGGCCGTTCAGGTCTGGTATGTATTTTAAGGGGGCCCCCAGATCCTGACCCCCCCCCATGTGAATAGGTATGGGGTATATTGTAGGCAGTTTTTGACAAGTCCTTTATTGTGTAAATTAGCTCTTCTTCTTTCTTCCTCCATCTTCTTCTGCCCCGGTCCTTCTTCTGGTCTTCTGCTTCTTCTTTCGGTCTTCTTGCTTCCTCTCTTCATCGTCAATCTTCATCTTCTTCTTCCTTCTTCTTTCACCGCCGCCATTCTCCCGCTGCTGCAGCCGTGCCGTCCACTCCAAAGGTGTCTCCCAGAATGGGCGGTCTTCAGTTTGACATTTCTTTTTTATGAGAAGGGGCGAGGTCACCCGGTGACGTAAATGCGTAACCCGCCCCTCTGACCACGAATGACGTCAGAAGGGGCGGGTCACTCTTTACGTCACTGGGTGGCCCCGCCCTTACCTATAAAATAACTGTCAGACTGCAGACTGTCCATTCTGGGAGACGCCTCCGGATGGCACAGCTGCGGCAGCAGGCGTGGGGGCGGTGAAACAAGAAGGAAGAAAATGAAGACCGAAGACGAAGAGAGGAAGCAAGAAGACCGAAAGAAGAAGCAGAAGACCAGAAGAAGGATCGGGGCAGGAGAAGATGGAGGAAAAAAGAAGAAAGAGCTATTTTACACAAATTGGCAAAAAATTGGTCCTTGGTTGCTGGCGGTGCCAGAACACTGTAACCCCTTGCAGTTACTCTTGTTGGATGGAGGAACAGGGCCTGATGTTGTAAATTAGTTTAAAAATTGTGACGAAAGCCCCCAGTCAAACAGGTGGCGAAAAATTGGCCCTTGGGTGCTGGCGGTGCGAGAACACTGTAACCCCTTGCAGTTACTCTTGTTGGACGGAGGAACAGGGCCTGATGTTGTAAATTAGTTTGAAAATTGTGACGAAAGCCCCCAGTCAAACAGGTGGTGAAAACTTGGGCCTTGGGTGCTGGCGGTGCCAGAACACTGTAACCCCTTGCAGTTACTCTTGTTGGACAGAGGAACAGGGCCTGATGTAAATTCGTTTACAAATTGTGACGAAAGCCCCCAGTCAAACAGGTGGCGAAAAATTGGGCCTTGGGTGCTGGCGGTGCCATAACACTGTAACTCCTTACAGTTACTCTTGATGGACGCAGGAACGGGCCCTGCTGTTTTAAATTAGTTTAAAAATTGTTATGGCATGCCCCTGTAAACCAGGTACAGAAAAATTGGGTCTTGGGTGTTGGTGGTGCCCTAAAAACAAAATATTGTTCTAGATTATGGACAGGAGGAATAGGAGCAGTGCCAGTCTTTAAGGGATCCCATATCCCTAGCAAAATTAATCAGTTGCATCAGCACCAGGGGCTTGATAGCTGCTGATCCAGGACTGATTCATTTTTATAAATGTGAGCCTATCAACCGAGTCTGTGGACAGGCGCACTCTTTGATCAGTTACGAACCCTCCAGCAGCACTGAATGTCTGTTCAGAAAGCATGCTGGATGCAGGACAGGCCAGTAGCTCAATTGCAAATTGAGCAAGTTCCGGCCAGTGGTCCATCCTCAAGACCCAGTAACTAAGTGGATGCTCAGTTGGAAAGGTCTCCAAGTCTGCTCTTGCCCCTATATATTCCTGCACCATATAATGCAGACATTGATGATGGTTGCTTGAACCTATCAGGCCTGGGTGCTGAGGACTGAATTTTTTTTTAAAGGCATCGCTCAGCCGGCCACTTTCTCCACCACTCTGCCTCTGAATGATCGAACCTTCAGAAACACGTTGTCCAGGACCAGCAGCAGGACATGGTAACCTCCCAGAGTCTGGAAAGGCATTGCACAAACTTTTCTTCAAGGTATCCTGAAGATGTTTACTCCTCTGCACCCTCTGTGCAGGCAGGATGAGTTCTGCAACTCTACCCTTGTAATATGGATCAAGAAGGGTTGCCAGGCAGTAATGATCCCCCTCCTTGATACCACAAATCCTAGGGTCTTTTTGCGGGCTTTTCAGAATCAGAGAGCCCATTCAGCATATGTTTGAGGAGGCATGAGTGTCCTCTGGGTCACTGAGGATGACATTATCACGAACTACCCCCTCCCAGCCACGTACAACTCCTTGGGTTTCTGGGGCCTGAAAACCATTATCCCTTGAAGACTGCTGCTTATTATACTCCACATCCATGCTGACACAATCCTCCTCCTCCTGTGTGTTTGGCAGCTCTGCAGGAATGCTCTCTGCATAAAGGGGGCCTTGAGAGGAAAGGGAGTCCTCCTCTTCCTCCCTCTCTTCTGCCTCAAGTGCCATGTCCATGATTCCACGAAGCGCGTACTCCATAACGAATATTAGTGGGACAGTGTCACTGATGCTCAGCATCCCTGTGGCCTCCTCAAATGGTGACAGGACAGTGCATGCGTCCTTGATCATTAGCCGCTGATGTGGCAAAAAAAAGCCAAGCTCCCCTAAACCTGTCCTGGTGCCATGCTCACAGAGGTACTCATTGATGGCCCTCTGCTGTGCATGCAGCTGCTGCAGCATTGCCAATGTTGAGTCCCACCTGGTGGGCATGTCACAAATGAGGCAGTTGTTGGGCAAGTTGAATTCCCGCTGGATGTCAGCCAGCCGGGCACTGGCATTGAATGAACACCGGAAATGACCACAGACTTTTCTGGCCTGCCTCAGGATATCTGGTAAGCCTGGGTACCTGGTCAAGAAACGCTGCACCACCAAATTCAAGACGTGTGCCAAGCATGGAATATGTGTCAATTGTCCCAGTCGGAGGGCAAAGAGAAGGTTGTGCCATTGTCGCTTACAACCATTCCTGGCTTAATCTGACGTGGCGTCAACCACCTCTGAGCCTGCCCCTGCAGAGCTGAAAGAATCTCTTTCCCAGTGTGGCCCCTGTCCCCAAGACAGACTAACTCAAGCACTGCATGGCACCTTTTAGCCTGACTGCTTGCATAGCCCCTTGAACGCTTAGGGAGCACTGCAGGTTCAAAGGACAATTCTGTAGAAGAGGCCACAGAGGTAGAAGAGGAAGGGGTGGAGGAGGCAGATGTGGCAAAATCACCACCAGCTTTTTGGAGGCGTGGTGGCGGAACTATTTCCAAAACTGAACCCTGTCCTGCATCCTTCCTAGCTGCCAGCAGAGTTACCTAGTGCATCGTGAAGGAAAGGTAACGTCCCTGACCGTGCCTATTGGACCATGAGTCAGTGGTAATATGAACCCTGCTGCTGACTGTCCAACGAGGCCAAAACATTGCTTTCCACATGACGGTAGAGAGCTGGAATGGCCTTACATGAAAAGAAATGTCTTTTGGAACCTGCCACTGTGGGACAGCACATTCCACAAATTCACAAAAGGGGGAAGAGTCTACCAGCTGAAAAGGCAGCAGATGGAGTGCTAGCAATTTGGCCAAGCTAGCATTAAGATGCTGAGCATGTGGATGGCTGGGACAGTATTTCTTTTTACGGTTCAGCAACTGGGGTAGGGATATTTGTCTGCTGAATTCACCTGGTGGTGTACTGCTAGCAGATTGGCTGCAAGTACTAGTTGTGGCACGCATTGCTACACCTTCATTCCTCTCAGTGCAGGTTTTGAAGGGGACTGCAGGTATAGTAGGAGTTGAGATCCCAGATGAGGAGCAAGGAGTCTGTCTTTTTTTCTGGTGTGGGTTTTTCAGGTACTCTTGTCAACGGACTGCATGGCTGGTCATCATATGTCTTGTCAAGACAGTAGTGCCCAAGCGGCAGGAGTCCTGGCCGCGCTTGACCCACTTCAGACATAGATTGCAAATGACAGTGCAATCTACTGCACATGTGCTGAAAAATGGCACACAAAAGAAATTTTGGATGTCGGTAGGCAGGCAGCAGCGCCCTGCACCTGTGCAGCTCTGTGGTCTGATGCAATTGGGTGGCTGCCCTTAAGCTGGCCCCTGGAGGACACCCTGCCTTGTTGGAGTTGGGCCTCCTCCTCCTCACTTTCCTCCTCTCTTCTTTCAGGCACCCAAGTACAGTCCCTGTCCTCATCATCCCCTCCCTCATCATCACTGGAGCAAACTTTGCAGTATGCTGCAGCTGGGGGAACATGATTGCTAGTTTCTTGTCCTTTTGCGGCACCTCCTGTCTCTAGGCTCACGCTACTCCCTTCCACAACCTGGGAACCAACATCGGAGCCTTCAAACTGCTGCACATCCTCCATCAGCATGTAACCGACACTATGTTCGAATAACTCAGATGACTCCTCCGTGCATGATGGTGGGGCTACAGAAAGAGTAACTGTGGACAAGGATCCGGTGGAATAGGCTGCTTTGCCAGATGCGTTGGAAGGCAAACTTGTACGAGCCTGGGTGACAGAGGATGAGGAGGATGAGGACGGCGTTGTTATCCACTCCACCAACTCTTCTGCATGTTGTGGCTCAATAGCACGTCCAACAGCAGAAAAAAAGGACAAGCATGACCCGCCTGCTGAGGATGCACCATATCACCACCACCCCTTTTCACTGAAGACACAGAGGCTGCTTGCCCTCTTTTAGTGGCCTGGGAGCGTCTGCCTCTCCTTTGTGGCCTTCCTGACATGATGGGTATTTTTTTTAACACCGCACTACACTCTACTATATACCGTACACCCCCGAATGTACTGATATATAGTGTACACTCAATACGCTGCATGCATATCTGGATACACTAGACTGTATATATTTTAAGACACCACGTCAAGTAGTGTGCAATATACCGTACACCCCCGAATGCACTGATATATAGTGTACACTCAATACACTGTGCATGTATATATATATATATATATATACACTAGACTGTATATATTTTAAGACACCACGTGTACTATATACCGTACACTGCCGAATGCACCGATATATAGTGTACACTCAATACGCTGCATGTGTGTGTGTATATATATATATATATATATATATATATATATTGTTAGAGAAGATCCTGTGAAAAAGGCACTTTCTGAATTATTTGAGCGCTCCCGCGCATGCACACGCCCGCAACGGCTCCAAACGGCTCCATTTCTGCTCAGGTAGCCCTGCAGCAAGTGCTGTCTGATCTACAGTGTGTGCCCTGTTCCTGAGAGACCTGTAACCTGTTGTTTTGTTCCTGTGACCCCACCTGCCCCGACTCCATCTGATTTCTGCCTGCACCGACCCCGGCTTGCCTACGACAATCTGATTGCCTGATCCCTCTGTACTTCTTGCACCTGCCTGTTAACGAACCTGCTTGGACTTGACTATTCTCCTGCCTGCACCTTTGTACCGCACCGCCAGCCAGTTGCCGACCCTTCCTGCACCCGACTCTTCTCCAGTGTCTGTTGCCATCAAGACCACCGTGACTGCCAGCTCCGCAACTCTGCTTCAGCCCTTCCGGATTGTTACTTCCCAGCTGCATCTGTTGCCCCGCAGGTCATCTCTATCTCCAGCCACCCTACAGACCTTCAGCTGTTGGACATTACCGGACTACCACAGGCACTCTTACCTCCCTGTGCTCTTGTGGCCGCTGTCTCACTCCCAGCGGTCTCTAGAACCGGGGTCGGAGGGGAGGCCATCCCCTGCCGTCAGACTCACTACCTGGTGCGTAACGTATATATATTTATATATATATACCAGGCTGTATATATTTTAATACACCAGGTCAAGTGTACTATATACCATACATACACCCCGAATGCACCGATATATATAGTGTACACTCAATACGCTTTGTGTATATATATATATATAATAAAGTTCTGAAGGTGAGGTGCACACAGTACCAGTTATATGTGCCAAGCAATCAGGTCCTCCCAAGGACCATTCTATAGAAAATCGAAGATGGGATTGCTGCACAAACTTCTTTTATTGAAGAAGAAAATAACAAAGTTACATGGTAACAGTTTCGGCTAGTGTTGCTAACGCCCTTCTTCAAAGACCAAATACCTGCAAGTGACCATACACTTCTAGTGTTATATAGGTCACCTGTAAGAATTCATCATTAATTAATTAGTTAATGCAATTAATCAGGAATCCATTGCTAACTCTTGTAACACATAATGACCGACTAAAATACAAAATATTTAAGTCGAAGCAATGTTTTCAGCAGGTGTAACCAATCCTTCATTCATTACAGACATAGTTAGGTAAGAATTCTGAAAGCAAGGAAAACCCTGTAAAAGAACAAATTATAAACAAAACTGAACATCCCTATTTATATGAAATCAGAGCGAAAAAATAATAATAATATAGTATTAGAAAAGATACTAGAAAAATTAAACATATATTAGCAAAATGTTGGAATATTTTATATATATATATATATATATATATATATATATCAATTAATTAGGTGAGTCACCCCTCAGTAAATCCAATTGTTTCCGGGAGATGTGTCACAGCGAACTCCAATATCTTCACCGATATGTATAAAATAAGCGTAGGGACACACTTCTCCTGAATGCAAAATTCCTTTAATGGATATTCCTCAAGTAGCAAAAGTCACAAGCGACTGTACAGTGTCGGACATGCCTGTCCTTCACACAGCTTGATGAAGGACAGGCATGTCCGAAACTGTACAGTCGCTTGTGACTTTTGTTACTTGAGGAATATCCATTAAAGGAATTTTGCAGTCAGGAGAAGTGTGTCCCTATGCTTATTATATATATATATATACACTAGACTGTATATATTTTAAGACACCACATGTACTATACACCATACACCGCCGAATGCACCAATATATAGTGTACACTCAATACGCTGTGTATATATATATATATATATATATATATATATATATATATATATACCAGGCTGTATATATTTTAATACACCACGTCAAGTGTACTTTATACCGTATGTACTTCCCGAATGCACTGATATATAGTGTACACTGTGTGTATATATATATATATATATATATATATACATATATGTAAATATATATATATATATATATATATACTAGACTGCCTGATGGTATATACAGTTAGCCCTATCTATCTAGTATATATTTCCCTACACTAGCCTGCCTGCACTGACTGACAGATAGATATATAGGGTGATCTATATACAATCTATCTTTATATCTAGCTAGCTATCTTTTATTTTTACTTTTTTTTCACAATTTGCAATAGCTAGCTAGCTAAACTGCCT
>BLSH010343268.1:661762-675842 GCA_018402905.1 Glandirana rugosa
TTCAAGCTCGCGGGGTATTACGTAAGGTCACCGCCTCCTTTACGGCGGGCGACTAACCGGTTTCACACGTGTACAGATACTTCACGTTCCGAATTACTCGAGTGGTTTGGTTAACACATTAACACACAAGGTTAATTAGTCACGATTCATCAATGTCCATAAGTTTAGTTGTTTTACTGTTCCCACGGAATATGCATCAAAACAAAATTAGACAGGTGCATAAATTTGGGCACCCTTGTCATTTTGTTGATTTGAATACCTGTAACTACTTAGCACTGATTAATTGGAACACACAATTACACAATTGGTTTGGTGAGCTCATTAAGCCTTGCACTTCATAGACATGTGCACACTTTGGCCAATCAGCGGGCGGCATTTCCTCCGCCACTGGAATGCATTATGGGGCGCTCGAACTTCCCACGAACACCCCTTAATATTCGGGATAAGCCAAACAGGCAAACCCCCGATGTTCGAGTCGAACATGCGTTTGACTCAAACCGAGGGCCCATCTCTAGTGAGGGTGGTGTGTTCAGGGTGATGTGCAGTGTTTTTGTTCTGCCACAAATAGCATTTTGCTTTTAGGCCAAAAAGTTCAATTTTGGTCTCAACTGACCAGAGCACCTTCTTCCACATGTTTGCTGTGTCCCCCTCATGGCTTCTCGCAAACTGAAAACGGGACTTCTTATGGCTTTCTTTCAACAATGGTTTTCTTCTTGCCACTCTTCCATAAAGGCCAGATTTGTGGAGTGCACGACTAATAGTTGTCCTGTGGACAGATTCTCCCACCTGAGCTGTGGATCTCTGCAGCTCCTCCAGAGTTACCATGGCTGCTTCACTGATTAATGCTGTCCTTGCCCGGCCTGTCAGTTTAGGTGAGCAGCCATGTCTTGGTAGGTTTGCAGTTGTGCCATACTATTTCCATTTTCGGATGATGGATTGAACAGTGTTCCATGAGATGTTCAAAGCTTGGGATACTTCTTTATAACCTAACCCTGCTTTAAACTTCTCCACAACTTTATCTCTGACCTATCTGGTTCCCTGGCCTTCATGATGCTGTTTGTTCACTAAGGTTCTCTAACAAACCTCTGAGGGCTTCACAGAACAGCTGTATTTATACTGAGATTAAATTACGTCAGGTGGACTCTACTTACTAATTAGGTGACTTCTGAAGGCAATTGGTTCCACTAGATTTTAGTTAGGGGTATCAGAGTAAAGGGGGCTGAATACAAATGCACACCACACTTTTCAGATATTTATTAGTAAAAATTGGTGAAAACCATTCATCATTTTCCTTCCACTTCACAATTATGTGCCACTTTGTGTTGATCGATCACATAAAATCCCAATAAAATACATTTAAGTTTTTGGTTGTAACATGACAAAATGTGGATAATATCAAGGGGTATGAATACTTTTTCAAGGCGCTGTATTGTGGAACTTCCCTGTTGCTGATATGAACTATACACTTGGGGAGTAGGAGCGTAGTATGTAAACATAGGGACTCCACATTATTACCTGGTCCTTTTTTCCCCCTTCAATATAAAGCGCAATAGTGCGTATAATACTTTATGCACCTTGACAACTTGATATGGTATCATGATGTTTCTATGATACTCTTTCAGACACCTAGCTTCAACCACATAGGAACTTGATATTCCTGTGCAGAATGATGAGGACTGTCCCATGGCACCACAGAGGTGACAGTGACTGGTTGTAGGAGGTACCACAAAATGCGTTTCTACTTTTATGTTTTGTTTGCAAACCGTGAGGTATGTGATAACAGTAATTGATTCAGAATATTAACTGCTTAAATAGAAACTATTACTGACATTTGTATTATTCCATATTTCAGTGTTCTTGCTGAAACTTTTACTGAAGAAGCAGGTTATGCTCTGCGAGACGCAAACTGCGTCGAAATTACAGAAACTCATTATTCTCCACCGCAGTGGGGCTAACAGGAACTAATACTAAGAGGAGTGAAGGGATGCTCCATCCTGACTTAAAACAAGTTAAAGTGATTGTCAACCCGTGATAACCACTTTAACCTACAGGTAAGCCTATAATAAGGCTTACCTGTAGGATCCCTGCATATCTCCCAAACCTGCAAGGTTCAGAAGATATACAGTGTACTAGATGTGCCAACATCATCGGGCACATGAGCAGTGATGAAACGGCCTCCGTGCTGTTTCTTCACTGAGAGCCTGCCGTGACTGGTGGCTCCCGCGCGCATGCGTCACGCGACTCCGGCCAGTCACAGAGCCCCAGAAGGAAGAAGGGCAGAAGATGGACGCGGCCTGGAGCGGGGACATTGCTGGACATCGTGGGTTTTCAATGCAGGTAGGTGGCACATAATAGGCTAATATGCGATGCATACTAGCCCATTATGCTTTTACATTGCAGGTAACATAGTGGAAGTAAACCCCATCAGGGTTTACTTCCTCTTTAATAGTACTTTTCTATAATATATCACACTGTTTTGGCATGCTTTGTGTGTCTTTTTATGTCTTTGCTATGTATACACATTTTTATTATACATTAATACATTTTTGATACTTTTATATACTTTGGGACACCGCTAAAGTCCTTTCCATTTAGTTTGTTAGGGTCCATTTCTATGTCCTATGGGAACACCTGGTTGTGCATGCTTCCAGCTGTTGGACTACATCCCAAAACATCTGTATATGCACAGGCAGCCCAAGATGTGACCATATACAAAATAACCACCTCTGCTCATCCTCCTAAGGAATTGAATGGAAGTGGAATTTATTGACTTCCCTGAGAGGTGGACCAGAGGCAAGTCTTGTTTGCGTAGTCTTCCTGAGCTGACTGTTAGTGTCCTCATGTCAGCTAACTTTCAATACAGAAGAACCATGCATGCCTGGTGCAATGGCAGATGGGAAATGTAGTCTTTACTACATTGAATGATCAGATAGCTTGTGAGAGCATGCACTCCTCCCCTGCCAAAAGTTATGGTAAGCAGCATGGAAAAAATAGAGAATGTGTAAACAGGTACCTGTGTGTGTCTTAAATGGACCAATTTGATTGATAAGTACCACATTAGTCGATAGAAAAAAAAAATACCAGATTTGAGTATAATTTTAAGTCAATACAACTTCCTCTCATTCACTATACCAAATGCAAATTCCATGGCAAAGTGAAAATGAATTTTCATTTTCCAAAATGAACAGGTTTTCCACCAAAACCACAACTCTTCCCCAAATCTTCAAATGTAGACAAACAGCAGATGCCCTCAGTTGCTATAAACTCACTAAAACTCAACTGTTGTAATCTTTGAAAATAGAAACATAGAAACATAGAAAAGTGACGGCAGAAAAAGACTGAGTAGTCCATCGAGTCTGCCCCTTTTTATTTATTTATTTATTTTATTTATTTATTTATTTTTTTATATATTTTTTTTACATTAACCTTGTTGTCTGACTATAGATTTATGTTTATCCCAAGCATGTTTGAAGCCTTTTACTGTTGACTGTCTCACAACCTCTGTTGGTAGTTTATTCCAATCATCAACCAACCTTTCAGTAAACTAATACTTTCTAAGATTAGTTTTGAACTTCCCCCCAGTTAGTTTGAGGTCATGTCCCCGTGTTCTTGATTTTGGTTTTATATTGAAAAGACTGCCCTCCTGAACCTTATTTACCCCCTTGATGTATTTAAAGGTTTCAATCATGTCTCCCCTCTCCCTTCTTTCCTTCAGACTGTACATATTAAGTTCCTGAAGTCGCTCTTGATATGTTACTGCACAGTAAATACCAGGGATAGTTTGTCTCCTTTACAGGTTGTTAAGAACATTTAAACACTTTAAGGTCCATATTCTGGGCACCTGTGCACTTACACTATATGTGAACCCTTGCCTTGTTAAACAACCCATTCAGTTTAAGCCCTGGTTCACATTGGTGCGTTTTGGCATGCGATTTGACATTGCATGCCAAATCGGCGGCAATTGCTGGCAATGGCACCGTCCTAAACGGTGCGACGCTGCATTTGCGCTGCACCGATTTCCAAAAGTAGTTTCTGTACTACTTGTGGCGATTTCCATTGCCATTTGTGCAGCAACTCACACAGATGTCTCTGAAATCGCACCTGAAATCGGGACTGACATGGTGTGAGTTCAACTGAACTCGCACCATTTCATTCCCACACCAATGTGAACCTGGGCTAAAAGAGAATTGAAAGGTAAAACCTTTGTGTGTATATATGTATATATACACTCATTCTAAATATCATTTCTTTTCTTTTTTATAATTGATAACATTATTTTTGTTCTCAGCTGCATAAGGAACTTATAAAGATGACAGTCTTTCCAGTCAATGGCTGTGCAGGGGTGTGTGCCAGCACACAAGCTTGACCACTGGAGGATAACCAGAAAACTGAACTAGCTGGGCTGGATGTACTTTCATGCCTAGTGTGGTCAGTTTGAAATCACAAAGCAGAGGAACTGGCAGGATCAACAGGTATTTCACACAAAGGAAGCAATACAAAGAAAACAAGATACTTTTTGACAAAAGTACATGTTACAACAGCTACATATCAGAAATAGGAAATGTCAGGGTAACATATTCTTTAACGAATTTAGCTCAGTTGCGTTACTTTAACTGACAATTGCATGGTCATGTGACACTGTACCCAAATTACATTTTTATAATACATATCCAATAAAAAAAAAGTCAAATTTCTTCATCAATTTAGGCCAATATGTATTCTGCTACATATATTTTGGTAAAAAAATCCCAATAAACATATATTGATTGGTTTGCACAAATGTTATAGTGTCTACAAACTATGGGATATATTTATGAAATTCTTATTTATTTATTTATTTTTACTAGTAATGGCGGTGATCAGCGACTTATAGCGTGACTGCGATATTGCGGCAGACAAATCGGACACTTTTGACACTTTTTTGGGAACCAGTGAGACTAATACAGTGATTAGTGTTAAAAATATGCAAATATCACTGAACTAATGACACTGGCTGGGAAGGAGTTAACATCAAGTGCGATCAAAGGGTTAACTGTGTGCCTAGCATGTGTTTTGTACAGTGTGGGAGGTGCTTTTTCTAGAGGAAGACATGGATTCCTTTGCAGGAACACAGGATCCATGCCTTCCCTATGGACAGAACTACCTTTCTGCATCTATGCCGAATGATCGGCTGGTGATGACAGATGTGTCCGCTGTACCCACTGATTGACTCACCCTGTGTATAATCACAGCGGGAGCGAGCCTCGGGCAGCACACATTTGCGCCCGCTACCTGGAAGTGCAGGTTCACGTATACAGTATCTCACAAAAGTGAGTACACCCCTCACATTTTTGTAAATATTTTATTATATCTTTTCATGTGACAAGAAAATACACTTTGCTACAATGTAAAGTAGTGAGTGTACAGCTTGTATAACAGTGTAAATTTGCTGTCCCCACAAAATAACTCAACACACAGCCATTAATGTCTAAACCACTGGCAACAAAAGGGAGTCAGCCTGTCAGTGCTCAGACCATACGCCACACACTACATCAAATTAGTCTGCATGGCTGTCATCCCAGAAGGAAGCCTCTTCTAATGCTGATGCACAAGAAAGCCTGCAAACAGTTTGCTGAAGACAAGCAGACTAAGGACTTGGATTACTGGAACCATGCCCTTTGGTCTGATGAGACCAAGATAAACCTATTTGGTTCAGCTGGCGTCAAGCGTGTGGCAGCAACCAGGTGAGGAGTACAAAGACAAGTGCGCCTTGTCTACAGCCAAGCATGGTAGTGGGAGTGTCATGATCTGGGATTGCATGAGTGCTGCCGGCACTGGGGAGCTACAGTTCATTAAGGGTACCATGAATGCCAACATGTACTGTGACATACTGAAGCAGAGCATGATCCCCTCCATTCAGAGACTGGGCTTCAGACAGGGCAGTATTCCAACATAACAAAGCACACCTCCAATTTGACCACTGCTTTGCTAAAGAAGCTGAGGGAAAAGGTGATGAACTGGCCAAGCATGTCTGAAGACCTAAGTCCTATTATGCATCTGTGGGGCATCCCCCGGATGGTGGAGGAGTGCAAGGTCTCTAAAATCCACCAGCTCTGTGATGTCATCATGGAGGAGTGGAAGAGGACTCCAGTGGCAACCTGTGAAGCTCTGGTGAACTCCATGCCCAAGAGGGATAAGGCAGTGCTGGAAAATAATGGTGGCCACACAAAATATTGACACTTTAGGCCCAATTTGGACATTTTCACTTAGGGGTGTACTCACTTTTGTTGCCAGCAGTTTAGACATTAATGGCTGTGTGTTGAGTTATTTTGAGGGGAATGCAAACTGACATTGTTATACAAGCTGTACACTAACTACTTTACATTGTAGCAAAGTGTCATCTATTCAGTGTTGTCACATGAAAAGATAATAAAATGTTTACAACAATGTGAGGGGTGTACTCACTTTTGTGAGATACTGTATATATACCTGATTCCACACAGCAGCACCATGTAGCAGTATATCTGCAATAGGACGATCGGCAAGGGGTTAAAACAAAAGTTGAAAAACTCAATCAAAACCTCTGATATTTTACATTTAACATGGGGGGGGCGTGACTGGATGTGAGCCGCGGCGGACGTGTTAGAGAAGAGCTCCGGACCATCCTAGCGATCATCCTGCACCATCCCACTGCCTACAAGCTTGGTGAGCCTACCATACAGCTCACCACCTCCTGCTCCATCTGAGGCATCCTCCCCGGGCGGTTTTTCCTGGTCGGCTGGGCCCTCTGGCGAGTACTACTGCCTGTGGCCTAGTCCGTGGCCACAGCAGACCCCCACGCCTTCTTCATCCTGTTGCTCGGGTTGGCTGATTCTTCCCTGCGGTCCTGCAGCCAAGGCAGACCTGCTTGCAGAGCGGCTAGAGTGAAGGCCGGGGCCATCCAAGTTCCCGCGACCCACTTCCATCTTGTCCTTGAGGCCGGAATCCTCTCGCCTATGGAGCTGCGGGGTGCAATAGGCGGTGTCCCACTACTCTCCCTGGTCCCACCTACTCTCCTGATTCCCTGGGGACCCGGCTGGATTAGAGGGGGCAGTGGTGTGGGCAACATGAGCCCGCGATTCTGAGGCCTGCATCTGCAATTACACTGCAGCATAAAGTACCCTTCTGGGCCACGGCCTGGGTGAGTGTTCCAGCAGTGACTATTGTTTCCCTGTAAGTGACTGGTTGCTGTGTGTGCAGTATGACCCCCCTGTAAGGCCATCAGACTACAAGGCTGCTTGGGCTTGCCACCCACTTGCTCCATCCTACCTAAACCTCCTCCCTGCAGGTTGAGGGTACTGGGCGCAGAGGTGCGGGGTGTGCAGTCCCCGGCTCAGTGGAGTTATTACCCTTGCCTTCAGACTAATGGGCTTTAAGAGCGGGTCTACTAAACTGTCCACGCCAAGCCGCCCACCTCCTGTCACAGCTACACAGCCAGACACTTCTCTTGTCAGGAGGCTGCAGGCCCTGCTGGCTGAACTAGCTATGGAGCCTGGGGCTTCTCTGAATGCGGCTCCCCCTCCTTCCTCCTCCCAGGATAACATTTACGTGATCCTCGCTGCCACTGAGCATAGCAAAACCTGCATGCTTGTGAGAATTGATCGCCTTACAGAAGATTGTAATCTCATAAGAAATGTACTGGATAAGATCAGAGGTCAGCTGACCAAATCAGAATCTGGTATTCTCTACTGAGGACCTCACAGCTACTCACACCAATATAATAGCGGATTTATAGCGCACAATTCAATTGCTTGTCACTAAATCCGATGACGCAGAAAACAGAGCGAGGCGCAACAAGGTCCGTGTCCTTGGTCTCCCGGAAAGGTGAGGAGGATGAACAGCCTTCGAAGTTCGCTGATGGGGTTCTTTAAGAACTTGCTGGGCCTTGCGGATGTCTCCCCAACCTATGTCATAAAGCGCGCCCCCGTGTACCCACGGGTCATACGATCTCTGGTGCAAATCCCCGACCCTTCTTGGTTCGCTTTCTCAACTACAGGGATCTCGACAGGATTCTCTCTGAGGCTCACAAACACCTCACACTTCCGTACGGCAACTCCTCAGTCCTTCTTTTTCCAGATTTCTCAGCCGAGCTGCAGCGTAAGAGGAAAACCTTTAACGAGGTCCATAAGCGCCTATGTTAAAATAACATTAAATACAGCATGCTGTATCCTAGCCGCCTCTGGGTCCCTCATAATGGCTCGGTTTGGTTCTTTGACTCTCCAGCTGACGCGGATGACTTGCTGAATATCATGCAGTGAGGAAGATAAGCCATTCCTCATTACAAGTTGCTTTAAAGAGTTGCTCTGGAAATGGCATCTTCTTTTTGGAACTTTCAGGCTGGGTTCACACCTATGCGAATTTAATGCGGCTTACACTGCATCCAATTCACAGACCATTTGAAAACATGTTGTTTTCAATGGGTCTGGTTCACATATGTGCGGTGCATTCCCACTCCACATTGCACAGAAGATGTGTGTGTTTTTGGTGCAGTGTGGTGCGAATTCCAGGCACATTCTGTTCAATGGGAATGCATCTGATTCGCAGATGGGTTCTATTGTGAACAGGGATCTCTCCCCCTCCTCACTACACCACCCCCCTCCCAGGTCAGCTGATCCCCTGCTAGAACGGACAGAAACCACTGAACAGCAACTGTTTCTCTTCCCAGGGGGAACGGAGCTGATGTGAAGCCAGCCTCAGAGGTTGTTTATCCAGTTACCAGCCCTTCTGATCTCCTCATTATCTACCCTGTTGCTGGTTGGCTCCTTAGTTTCTTACACAAGACATACCCACTGTCCCATGTCAACAACAGATCCACTCTCTGGGGCCGATATGTTTGACCTATGGCCCGATTGTGGTCCATTTCTCATTTGAGCTATTGAACATAAGAGATCCTTAAAGTCCTAGACATGACATACATTTCTTCTGTTCCTTCTCCACCAGAGCTACCTCGTTAGATACATATTCATTTTACGTACCTAACCCCCCAAGTTACGCCTTCCTGAAGAGGCATCAGCGGCACTACCTTTGCTGCATTCTGGAATTCTTCAAGGAAGACTGACATTCTGTTTGTTACGGATATCAAACTGACTGGCTTAGTTGTTGGTGTTGCTGGTCAGTAGGGAGTTTACTACTTTACTGTATTCATGTTTATGTTCACTATGTTTGTGTTATGTGGTAACCAATCGCCTCACTTATCGTATAGCCTCATTTGATGGTGTGCTTTAATTAAGGTAACTTTCCTCTGGGTTGTTATACTCAGAGGTGTGGCGACCCCTCAGGTGTGCAGCTTCCCTTTTTTTCCATTTGGTGGGTTTCTAGGCCCTCCCCATACCTTATGGTCCCCTGTGCCCATTTTGCTAATTTCATCTATTATAATGTCCCTATGGAGTTGAAGTTAGTTTCTTGGAATATAAGGGGTCTAAACAATTAATTTAAAAGGTCCCCGGTGTTTAAATTCCTTAACACTCATAAACCCCATATCCTCTTTTTGCAGTAAGCTCACCTTTTAGGGAACAAGATTTAGTCTCTCTGATGAGCATGGGTGAAACAGGCCTTTCATGCCACTTATTCCAGTTATGCCAGGGGGGGGGCACCATTCTTCTAAGCAAATCTCTTGCATATAAGGTGATTCATGTATCTTCAGATCCAGGGGGTACATTATTTTAGTTCTGGAAATTGGTGCAGTGAAATATGCGTTTGTCAATGTATATATTCCTCCTCCTTTTTCTCCTGGCATACTGTATACCAACCAGGCGAAATTGGCGCCATTACAGCTCATCTAGAGTTATATGGGCTGGGGGCTTTAATTCTGTCTTACAGGCTGACTTAGACTCCTCCAACCCTCAGCGACTGTCCTGTGTAGATCTAGCGTCCTAGGCTCACACCTTTGACCTAACGGACATCTGGAGAAATAAGTATCCTTTGGATCGTTTTTACTCACACTACTCTGATTCCCGCATTGACTTAGCGCATTCAGCTCTAGGCTGATGCTATCTTCCATACGGGTAGTCTCCTACTTGCCGGCTGGCATTTCGGACCAAATTATTGTAAAGGTAGGAGGAGGTAAATCCTTGGGTTGTTTGCATCTAGACTCTAAATTGCTGCATAATGAGAGGGTACAGGAGCTGCTAAAGGACTCAGACACACAATACTGGGAGGTAAATGAATCCTCTGCATCCCCCCAATTGGTGTGGGATGCCTTTAAAGTGTTTACTCAAGGTCAATATATATCGGCCATCAAAACTGCAAGGGTTGAATATAACTCCCAGCTGACCTTGCTTGAACAGGCTGAGTCTGAGGCAGCTTCTGAATTTGTGTCCTCCCCTACTGGAGACAATTACTCAATTCTGGAACAAGTTCATAGAGACCTAGAACTTCATCTCACCTCCCTGAATCATGCAGATGCCTCTCTTCAGGCCGGGAGGCTGTTTGAGTCTGGGAACAAGAATGGTAAGCTGCTGACCAATCTAGTGCCAGATTCCTGGCATCTGACAGTTGTCTCCGAACTGCTTTCGAATGCTAGGGATTCTATTACAGACCCCTCTGACATTTTAAATGTGTTTCAGTTTTTTTTTTCAGTTCTTATACCACAAAGCCCTCCCCCAGATCTCTCATCCTTATTGGGCACTCTGCACAGTCTTTCTTTGTTGTCCTTGTCCGCTGAGGAAGCTGCCTCTTTAGATGCAGACATCTCTGTTACCGAAATTGAAAAGGCAATTAACTCACTTCGCCCCAACAAAACTCCTGGACCTGATGGGTTACCGGTAGACTGGTATAAATTGCAAGTTGAACACTTAGCTCTGAGGCTTTGCGAGGTATTTTCAGAGAGATAGGAGTCCCAGGCCTTACCTTTATCATCGTATCAGGCTCATATTATACTAATACCTAAGCCAGGGAAAGACCCCAAGCCTTGCGCGTCTTATAGACCAATTTCCCTTTTGAATTATGACTTTAAAATCTTGACCAAGGTTTTAGCCATGAGATTGACAAAAGCCCTACCATCCTTAGTTAGCATTGCTTGTCTTCGGAAAATCAACAGACATTAACCTACGCTGAATTTTGACGTACTTGCAGCTCCCCCCTGATGAACTAGCCTCCAGGGTCCTGGTTCTGCTTGACATAGAGAAAGCTTTTGATTCATTGGACTGGGTTTACATGTCTGCTGTACTGGGAAGTAATGGGCTTTGGTCCACGTTTTCGTAACTGGATCAAGATCCTTTATAGGGCTCCCCTGGCACAAATAAAATTGGGAGATGAAGTGTGAAGTGTTTCTCATTGGAAGGGGGACCAGACAGGGGTGCCCGTTTTCCCTATTTGCGCTCATGAAGGAGCAAATAGCTCAAGCCATACGTAATTCTGCCCTGTATTCAGGTAGGTGCCATTAGAGAAAAAGTGGCGTTATACGCCGACGACATGGTGCTCTTTTTGAATGACCCTTGGCCTTCCCTTAAGGAAGCCCTGGTCTTGCTTTCCATGTATTCTTCATTGACAGGTCTGAAGGTTAATTGGGATAAATCCCTCATCCTGCCCATAGATCAAGAGGCGGAGGCCAAGGCTGATCCGGATCTGCCACTAAGGTGGACCTCTTCTGCCAAATACTTGGGGGTGGTGCTGTCATCCACAGTAAAAGACTATATTACCCTGAATTTGCTGCCGCTCTTGAATCTAACGAAGCAACATTTATTGGCGTGGTCCCACCTCCCCGTCTCCCTCGTGGGCAGAATTAACCTTATTAAAATTAAGTTGCTCCCCTCTATTCTGTACATCCTTCCCCAATGCCCCAGTGTTGATCCCTAGGAGATACAATTCAAATCTGCAATGACTTAATTTCAAATATGCAAAGGGGGTGTGCTCTTGACCTTCGACATCCTTAAAGTAAAATATACCCTCCCTAATTCATATTTGTTCAGATATCTCCAGCTGCGACATGCCTTTCAGATGCAATTTGGTAACCAGCCTGTAACCATCACTCCGTCACGAATTGAATCCCTACTATGTGAGGACATGCTAGAGAAACCACTCTCCTCCATATACAGGACCCTTCAGCCCACCCTACATGACGGCCTGGATAGGCTTCTGTCGTGCTGGCACGCAGAGGTTCCAGAATTAGATTCAGAGGACTGGGAAGATGTATGGGACTACCCCACGCGTGGCTTGGTCTCAGCCAAAGACAGGCTAATATAGTTTAAAATTCTTCATAGAATTTATCTAATGCCTCAGAGGTTACATAGGATTTATCGCTCACACCCCTCGTAATGCTGGCGATGCATGGAGGATCCTGCCACGATCCTGCATGTGTTCTGGGAGTGTCTGGGTATAAAGCTATTCTGGTCAGTGGTTTCTTATTGTATCTGCATGGTCACTACTGTAGCAGTGACACTATCAATAGACTGTTGTATTTTAGGACTAGTTCTTTTACTAGCTACCTCCAGAGCTATGAAAACTCTGATAGACCTACTATTGTTTTATGCACCGTGGGAGATTAGCTTGTGGGGATTACCTTTCCTTGGAAAAAGGCAGCGTGCAGGCACAACTTTCTTAAAAGTTTGGCGGGTTGCCAGGTTTATTATCAAAAGTTGCAGACATAATAAATAAGCAAAATAGAAAAAGCAAATCCTTGCTGTCTGGCGCTAAGCTATACAAATCAGGAACCTCACTATACAGTATGGGGCTCATCCCTGACACCAACAAAAACATCAGCCAATGCAAAACTTTGTCTTATAGTTCAACTCACCAAACACAGCTCTCAGATAGATCCTTCTGAGTCCCAGGCTAGAGCCCCCTTGTGATCTCTTCCTGGTTATTTAACTGCACCTGCGAGTGACTCAATAGCGTATGGAACCAAGCCTGCCAAGGTGGCTGGTAACACCTGGACCGGATTCCATCTTGGTCCCTTCAAAACGAATGTATGCGGGGCAACAAATAGCGTCCATCCACTACTGCACCTCGCATAACGTCAGAGCACCTAAGTCCACCTAAGTCCAGGGATACTGTTGGGTCATTGGCAATGCCTCCATAATATGTACTGTTTTACTTCTGAATATCTCTCTCGCTGAGTTCTGTGCACTGAGGGAAAGTCTTCAGATGTCTATTTCGCATTCTCCAGCTGCAAAGTCATCTTAGGCCTTGGTTACCAAATACCATGTTTGATAGGTTTATAATTGTGTGGGGTTTTTTTGTTTTGTTTTGTTTCTTTCACCTTGTTTTCAATTCCAAGCCTGGGTATGCCCAATAGACTTTGTTGATGTAACTTTTACCTTTTAAGCTTAAAGTGATTGTAAAGTTTTTTTTGTTTTTGTTTTTTTAACCACTTGACAACTGGGCACTTAAACCCCCTTAACAACCAGACCAATTTTCAGCTTTCAGCGCTCTCACATTTTGAATGACAATTACTCAGTCATGCAACATTGTACCCATATGAAATTTGCGTCCTTTTTTTCACACAAATAGAGCTTTCTTTTGGTGGTATTTAATCATCTCTGGGTTTTTTATTTTTTGCGCTATAATTAAAAAAAGACCGAAAATTTTGTAAAAAAATGAATTTTTCTTCCTTTCTGTTATACAATTTTGCAAATTAGTAATTTTTCTTCATAAATTTTGGCCAAAATTTATACTGCTACCTATCTTTGTTAAAAAAAAAAAACTAATTAGTGGATATTATTTGGTCTTTGTGAAAGTTATAGAGTCTACAAGCTATGGTGCCAATCACTGAAAATTGATCACACTTGATTTACTGACGGCCTATCTCATGTCCCGAGACCCTAACAAGCCAGCAAAGTACAAATACCCCCCAAATGACCCCTTTTTGGAAAGTAGACATTCCAAGGTATTTAGTAAGAGGCATGGTGAATTTTTTGAAGTTGTAATTTTTTCCCACAATTCTTTGCAAAATTAATTTTTTATTTATTTTTTTTTTCCCCCAAAATTGTCATATGTTAACAGGTTATTTCTCACATCCAGCATATTCATACCACAAATTACACCCCAAAATACATTCTACTACTCCTCCCGAGTATGGCGATACCACATGTGTGACACTTTTACACAGCCTGGCCACATACAG
>BLSH010343268.1:685659-709565 GCA_018402905.1 Glandirana rugosa
CTTACTAAGTATATTTTTATTTTAATATCAGCCTTTAGGTAAAATTCACTTGAAAATAAAATGGAATGTTTCCCGAATACTAGGTTTGTGAGGACGGTCTGTCGTGTCGGTTTAGGACCTAAAGGGGTCATCTTCGTCGTTGAGGTACAGGGGTTGTGAAATGTAAAGGGGGCCAGAGGTGCAGGGGGTTGTGTAATGTAAAGGGGTCCAGAGCTGTAGGGGTTGTGTAAAGTAAATGTAATGTAAAGCCACCACCGCTGCCACTGATCCCAGATCTGTTGCAAAGCAAATGTGCTGGCAGGAGACAAAAGACTGAACAGTGGGATGACCTCACTGGTGTAATGCTTCTTCATTGCCCCATCTTTAGACTTGGAGAGTGTTCTGTAAATTAATTGGGTTGCTGCTTCTACTGGGGAAATCCAGGATTTGGCTGTGCTGTCTGGCAGGAGTGTTTGGATCATAAGCCCTTTGTAAGGTAAAATAAAAGTTCACTTAAAATGGATTTCCGACTATAATTTTATTTTTATATGAATCATTCCATTTCTGCAAGTATAACAACATTTGGCAAAAAATTATTTTTTTGGCTTACTGTTTTGGTCTTGTTGCTAGGGTGTCCCTTGTAATCTGCCTCTTTGGGGCTGCGGTGATGTACATCATTTCCTGCTGGGAGATGTGTGTCATCATTCCCAGGAGAGCAATTAATGTCACCAGCACACCAGGATCTCCAAAAATAAGTCCAAAGCTTTAATCCACGATCACATTGTTACAGCAGAAAGCAACGTTTCGGAGCCACGCAGAACCCCTTCATCAGGCATGTGACGACCATTCCCAGGAGTCTGTGGGCATCACCGTCCTCCGTCGCCGCCTGTTGTGATGCAACAAGATAATATTCCTGCGCTACGCCCTGTGTAGAATGCGCAATCGCGAGATCGGGAGGTGCATGTTGGGTAGTCCTAGTGTGCTTCACATGCCCACAGTCAACATGGAAGCGCTCAGGAATGCACAAAACAAAGGTAAGTAAATTTAAAAAAAGGGTACTTGAACGGCAAATTTATTAATAACATGAATTTGAGTATGTCATTCATAGCAGCAGAACGGGTAGCAAAATAAAAATGTGGGTGGAACTCCTCTTTAAATGTATTTTACCTGTGTATTTATCTGCTTAGTGCAAACATCTCACTTTTGTCACATGGTAGAGAACTCAATTATGAGTAATTATTATTATACATGATTTATATAGCGCCAACAGTTTACGCAGCGCTTTACAATGTAGAGGGGGGACATCACAATTACAATACAGTTCAATACAGAAGGGACAGGAGGCAACTGCTCGTAGAGCTTACATTCTAAAGGGAGGGGGGTGGTAAAAACATAGTAGCTGCAGGGGATGGGTTGATGGGGGTGGCTCCGGTACAGTTGGTTGGTTACAGGACAGAAAATAGTACAATTGGAATGTATAACATTATTAAATTGTATGCATATTTAGCTGTTTAATTATTATAATAAAAGTCTTAGAAAACACATCCTACCCAACCGGTGCTGTTTTAAAAAGATGAATGCATGATGAATATTTGCAGGAGGTGTATTCGTTTTTTTGTATCTATATTTCTTTGGATCTCTGCAGTAAACCTTAACTGCACATACGTTGATGGTTTTCCCCACTTCATTTCCTCTGATGTCTATAGAAGTAACGTGAGCTGTATAAATTACCAAGAGGGAAATGATCTGCTTTTATTTGTGGTAGCCTCTCCTTAAAATCCTAACAAAAATCTCAGTTCCCTGCTCACTAAATAATGAAACTTGCCGCAGTGAGCAGCAGAAAATCACAGCAAGGAAGCACGTGAAAAAAAATGACCGCACAGTAAAGTTGAGTAAATGATGGCTTTAATTTGAAAGATAAATATTGTCTTGGTTTATTTGAGGACATCAATGTTTATGTTCTTCGAATCCCCTTGGACATACTTTAATCAAACTCAGCAGGGACTGAGCTACCGCATTGCTGAATAAGACTTTGAAATGCCATTTTCAGTCCGAGTGCAATCTCATGGTGGAAATTGTGCTGAAGAGATAGTGTGGGAGGTGTATGAACGTTATAGAGCAATGTCACAGCACTGCAACAGTGAGTGACAAATTCAAGAATTGAAAATAGTATGCTTTCTACAAGGTGTTATAGAACCAACTGTAAAATAATGACTCACCTTCAGACATGTAAGTAGTAAGGTGCACTAAGAAACAGCAATGAAAAAAGGTAATGATTTTATATAGTACGTAGGGCCAGTTCACACTGCGTATATTGATTGGTTTGTGCGAAAGTTATAGCATCTATTAACTATGGTATACTGTATATACTGGAATTTTTATTTGTTTTTTTTATACTAGTAATGGCAGCGATCAGCGACTTATAGCGGGACTGTGATATTGCAGTGGACAATCGGACACTAAGTGACACTTTTGACACTTTGTGGGAACCAGTGACAATAGTACAGGGATCAGTGAAAAAAATATCCACTGTCACTGTACTAATGACACTGGCTAGGAAGTGGTTAAACATCTATAGTGTGATCAAAGGGGTAAATGTGTGCCTAAACAGGGTTTGTGTGTACTATGTGTGCTGTTTTGACTTAGGGATGTGATGGATTTTATTCACTGCTTTGCAGGGGAAAAAAGCCATCACTTCCCACCTGTCAGGACGTAACTCTGCATTGTTTACATATGCAGAGCTCCATTCAGCCTCTCTCCTCTGCGATTAGTGGGTGCTGGCATCCTTTGGCCAGCAAATGCTGATTGGCCTCTGCTTTGACAAATTACAGCAGAAGTGACGAGCCCATGGCACGTGCACACCCCCTACCTGGCAGTGCAGAAGTGTAGCAGTAAATCTGCTATAGGGCGGTCGGCAAGTGGTTAAGAAAATAGTGAAGCAATGGGCCACTTATTAGTTCACTATAGAGTTGAATGGCTGAGGAACTACCCCACCATCCCAGCAGGAAACACCATTCTTTCTTATAAGGTCATTGATGTCATGGGTTCAGGGATTACGAGTTCAAAAAGTCCCAGCAGCACTAATAACAGGTCCAAGTCCATAAAATTCTGCTGGATGTCCATTGGAGTGCAGGTTCCTGTTTGGGTGGGCTGGCTACACAATCTACAAAGCAGGAGGGAACTGGTAGAGTGATCCTGCCACTTTTGATGTGATATTTGATTTATGGAAATCAATTTGCTTATCCCTTTGTGCTAGTGCAGGGTTTAAGAGGTGAAGACAGGCGGTGAGGAGGAGATACAATGCCTCCTCACTGCCTGTCATATACTTTCTGCAGAGATCTCTCTTCAGAGAGAAACTCTGTTATATACCTTAGACAGAGGGGGAAGGTTAGGCCCTCTGCCAAGTTGTAATTGCAGTCTGTGTCACTGCTATAGAGATTAACCCCCTAGTGATGGAAAGTAAGGGGTGATTTAAATTTGTTATGAGAGCAAGAGGTGAGGGGAACTTTTTATGGGGGAAATGTTCTGGTGCCAACTGCCTAACATGGGAATTCCCTCACTTTAGGAACATTTTCTGTCACTCTCTGTTGTATCAAGTGAAAATGTGAATGGAAATCTCCCTAGCAGGACATGTACAAATAAAATCTGCTTGTGTCCAGGGCAATGTATGTCCTGAAGAAAAGTCTGCATGTCCTGCCATATTCAAACTTCCAAAGCAGATTTTCCAATTTTTCCAAGTGTTCCAGATTCTTAAGTATTTATTTTATGTATGCCATTTTCCCTGTTTGTCTCCCTTTGATATCTTTGAGATGGATCTCTCTATGTACAGTATGTCTGTAGACCTAAGGTGCAATGTACTAGTGATATAGTAGAAACAAGGCATAAAGTATATCTGAAGCTTTGGATATAGCGGGGAATAGTTACAACCTCTCTCTTTTTTTCCTTTGTGCCATTGAGATTTGTTAAAACATTTCCTGCCCTCGATAGAAAACAGGACGTGAGAGGAAATCTCTCCAGTTGACGCCAGAACAAGCTGTACACAATAGAAGATTTCATCTATTCCTGTTCCAGAGAGACCATAAGTAAATGTAAGCACTAGCTGTTATTTATAGTCTCATAAGTGAAAATTTATGTTCAAAGTCCAAAAGAAAGTCAGTGATGTCATTGGTAAAATTGTAAAGCTCAAAAGTTCCCAGTTCTTCCACCTCAAAGTTTAGAGGCTCACCAAATTAAATTGACCCCTTAGTTACAAGTAGGTTGAGACACACTTGTTCCTAAAGAATGGGTATGCCAGATCTTATGTCCACTTTCCTCTTCCTCTCAGATGGATCTTGTGTAAAATTCCACTCCACTTGTTCTCCTCCTTACTTCTTTGGTTCCAAGTACATGTTAAAAAGAAAAAGATACTTCCATAGTGTAGTGTCTTTCACAGCATTAATCCACAAATAGATAGGTAACACACTCCCTTTAAAACTAAACAGATGACTTTCATTGCCACCTTACCTAACCTCCAGGCCCTTCTGGCCCGCTTTGCTGCTATTTCTGGCCTCCAAATTAACCTGCACAAAACAACTGCACTGAAAGTCACTCTCCCGGAATCCCGAGCCTCACATCTCCAATCTTCCTTCCCATATCGCTGGGCTAGCTCCTCTCTAGACTACTTGGGAATCAAGTTGACCCCATCTTATGCTTCCCTTTTCTCCGCCAACTACTATCCACTTTTGTGCCCTATCACGGCTCTCATGGAGTCATGGGGATTTCCCACCCTATCCTGGATCGGCCATATTCACGCAGCCAAGATGACTATCCTCCCAAAGATTCTTTACTATTTTTGGACTCTACCTGTCCGGGTCCCAGCCTTCTCTCTGCGGCTACTCCAGAACAGGCTTCTCACCTTAATCTGGGCATACAAGCACCCCAGGGTCTCCCGCTATACTTTGTATGCTCATAGGTTGTGAGGCGGATTGGGCATCCCGGACATTGCAAAATATTATCAAGCAGCCCAAATCTCCCAACTCTCCATGCTCCATGTGACATCTGACGTGCCCCTCTGGGTTTTCCTGGAGGTGCCTAACTGCTCGCCAGTCCCTATCTCTGCCTTACCGTGGCTACTTCCTAAATTGTGACCTCCGTCTGTCAACCCCCTCATGACACATAGTCTGAAATTATGGAATTCAATACGGTTCTCCGGCAAACTCATGTCCATTCCTGCCGCTGCTTCCATTCCTGAATAACCCTATGTTCCCACCTGGCTCAGAACAACCTCACATATTCTTGTGGTGGCCCGCCCATGGCTTTTGACAGGTCCATCATTTTCTCAGCCCCCGTGCTTTCCCCACATGGTCCTCGAACCAAGAGGCCCACAAAGCTCCCCCAGCTAAATTCTTCCGTTACATTCAGTTGCGACACTGTATAACTTCCCTTCGGCACTTGACTACTTCCCATATCAAATGACTGCCTTTGAACACACTTGCCAGAATTTTCAAGGTGCCTGCGGCACCATCTCCATGATCTACTCCTTGCTCACCACCAGCAGCACCTCTACTACCCTCTCCTATGTGCTTAAATGGGGACGTAACCTGTCCCCCATAGACCTCGCAGACTGAAGTAAAGCCTGGTCCAGCATAGTGAAGTGCTCTTTTAACACGGCCACATTGGAGGCAGCCTATAAGGTTCTTCTACACTGGTACTGGGTCCCAGCCTGCATTGCCAAGTCAAACACATCCTACAGTGATGGATGCTTCCAGGGATGTGGCCAGCGAGGAGATGAAATACATATATGGTGGTCTTGCCCCCGTCTCGTAGGATTTTGGTCAAGGGTCTTTGGACTTCTATCTACCCTCTTCCACGTACCTTTCCATAAGGACCCCAAACTTGCATTGCCCACTTCTCTCACCAAAAGAAACTAGCCACATACCTATTCATCACAGCTAAACGCACAATAGCAAAGGCCTGGAAAAAGCCAGATGTTTTATTTCCAGAGGTAAAGAACATCTTGACGCCTCTCATGATTCATGAAAAAATGTCCAGTATCCTCCACGACTCCCATGCCAAATTTCTTAAGGTGTGGGCCCCGTGGTGGTCCTATGCATTCCCCACTTTCACCTGACCAGTCTAGGACTCTCAAATGAATACGACCCCATCCCCAGCCTGGGGGACTTTTCTTTTCCTTTTCCACTTCCTCTTAAAAAAAAAAGAACTAAACGGATGACTTTCAAAATTCCCTGCAAAGCACAACGGCATACTCAACACTTCATTGGTGGAGGCAAATTACAAAGTGCTATTATGCTGGTACATTGTCCCTACAAGCCTAGCAAAATTATATCCTGGTACCTTACCCCTATGTTTTCGGGGATGTGGACAGGAAGGTGATATGTATCATGTCTGGTGTTCTTGCCCGAAGGTCCGACGCTTCTGGATCAAAATGTTCAACCTGATTTACTCAGTGATGGGACAAAATATACCCAGAGGAGCCAAAACTGTGCTGTTTACTGGTCTGCCGTAGGAGATCCTCAGACATCTACGAACTCTATTTTTCATTCTTTTAGTGGCTAAAATAACCATAGCGTGTGCATGGAAATCACCTGTAATCAATGTTACATTGGTGAAACACAAAATATCCTGGATTATGATCAATGAAAAACTGACTAGTATTCGAAGAGATAAGCAAGCTAGGTTTGAAAAAGTGTGGAATCCCTGGATTTCTTATCTTCAGGCTCCCTGAACACTGAGCTATTTTGTAAAGGGAGGTGTTCCTTCTTGGTGCTGTTTGTGTGGATGTCTGGACGGCGGAGTTGCACCGGTCTATGCTTGGCTGGGGCGGGGTGCCTCTTGTTTCTCCCCTTCTGTCATCTACCAGCACCCGCATTCTGTTAATGTGGTCCAGTGTCCACCAGACAGGGCCTGCAGTTCTGGCGCTGCTGCCTATTAGACCATTTTTGGGGGTCGGGTTCTGCCGGCGCTAGGTGACACATTCATCTTAATATAATTACTATGAATCAATTTATATTGAGTTACCTGAAACATTGGATTGCTCCATTATCTACCTCTGATTCAAACAATATTAAGTTATGTACTGTATGTTTTATTCCGGAAGAATTTATACTCTTTTATATATTGTGTATCAATAAAATTCCAATCTTTTTAAAATATATTTGTGAATTGTTTCTAAGGTCCCTTAGTTTCTCCCTCCTGATAGAGGGTTGTCCCTCTCAGTATGTGTTTATATAGTTAATTATTGGGATGTGGATGATGATGCTGGTTTTGGAACTGGTCCTAATTTTATGTAGTTCAACCTGATTTACTCAGTGACGGGACAAAATGTACCCAGAGGAGCCAAAACTGTGCTGTTTACTGCTCTGCCATAGGAGATCCCCAGACATCTACAAGTTCTCATATTTTTCATTCTTTTAGCGGCTAAAATAACCATAGTGTGTGCATGGAAATCACCTGTAATCAATGTTACGTTGGTGAAATACAAAATATCCTGGATTATGATCGATGAAAAACTGACTAGTATTCAAAGAGATAAGCAAGCTAGGTTTGAAAAAGTGTGGAATATCTGGATTGCTTATCTTCAGGCTCCCTGAACACTAAGCTATTTTGTGAGGGGGCTGAGGGGACCTACTCTACTCTACTCTATTTTGATTCTTTCTTCTCTCCTTCTCTCTTTCTTTTTCATTTTTCACTTTCACTTCCTGTTATTAGTTCTGTTATAACATAATAATAATAATAATTTTGGTAGGATGCTCCCGGGGGACAGTAAAGTCTCCCCAACTGTTCAATTTTTTTTCTTTGAGATCGAGACCATATGATTTGAGGTACAGAGTCCAGTCCTAGCTGACATTGCTTTTATATCCCCCATATTCCGAAGCTATGGGTGATCACCAGGTTACTGTTCTGTTAATTGATGCTTAAAGCGGTAGTAAACCCATGCATTTAACAGGTTAAAAACCAGTCACATTTCCGGCATGTGCCGGAAATGTAACTCTCCCATTGGTTGTGCTCTAAACCATACTGTCAAACCATCCAATGGCTGGTGTCATAGCTGATCACATGTGCAGCATCATGGCAGTTGTAGATTAAACAAAGGCCAAGATGGCAGATTCCTTGGCTGAAAATGATAGGAGGGTTTACTACCACTTTAATACTACCTGTTGATGTTTCTTGGTGCCTAGTTGATGAGACATGTGGACTCATAGCCTTAGACGAATGGCCACATTAATGAGTAAAGCCTGCTTGCTGGACCTAAAACCTTTTTTAGATATAGTTTTTTATGTTTAATTGGTTAGGGTCACTGATCATATTGGAAAATGCATCTTTGTTTTGACAACTTTATTACAATTGTTTAAGCATAAACTGCTGTATGATACTTTAAAAAATTGTAATAAAAACTATTGGAACAAAATTCCCTGTAAAACAGTCAAATAGGGGGCTCACGGAATAGAAAAGACTCGTTAATGCCATAGAGTCAAAACCATAATTTTACATAGGTATCTTTCCTCCAGTACTTCTACAACCATACAAGGACCACTTCAGCTTGAACAGATAGATCCCCAGGTACACTCCCACTGATATTTAAAACAAAAAGAGATCTTATGGTGCAGTAAGTTAGATGATCAAATATAATTCTGGATTAATTAGCATCATTTTAACTACGACTAAAAATCGCCGTGATATTACTACTTTACCACATGTGCATGACCCACTTAACAAGTGACTGACCCGCATTTCATTATGAGTACTGTATCTTTAAATCTACCACCAATGTTGTGTATAAAAAGGCTCACCAGAAATAAATGACCCCTTCTCTTCTAAAGTGAGTCATAAACATATTAACATATGCTGTGTTTCCAAACCAACCACCGACGGTACATATCGAAGTTCACCAAACATTATTGACCCCCTTCTATCAAAAGGTAAGCCAAAAGGACTTGTTACGAAATCATTCCACTCTCCTCCATTTATATTGTCAGCCAGATCCAGTTGGAATAAAATTCTCCAAATTTGCAATACTCTTCTACTCAAAACAAAACAAGAACACTTTTAATAGGGGCACAATGCAGATCGAATAGATTGTTGGGTCCTTGGTATTGTATCAATGTAGAGCAGCTCTCCTCTGGCTCTGACACTCTTGCTCCCTTCCAAGTGGAATGGAAATTTTACATAAGATCCATCTGAATTAAAGAGGAAGGTAGTCATAAGATCTGGCATAGCCATCCTTTGGGAAAAAGCATGTCTTGACCAACTTGTAACTAAGGGGTTAGTTTAATTTGGTGAGCCTCTAAACTTTGAGCACTTTGGTGGAAGAACTGGGGGCTTCTGAGCTTTACACTTTTACTGACCACATCACTGACTTTTAATCTCATTTTTTGGACTTGGTTCATAAACTGTTTTCACTTATGATAATAGAAATAGCAGCTAGCGCTAATATTGACTTATGGTATTTGAAAGCACTGGGAAGTATAATTGTATTAGCAATTGGCAACACTAATTGATTTTTGATGTTTGGTATTTTTTATTGGTATTTTTTGGGTTCAATTACAACATTAGCAATCTGTTCCAGAGAGAGTTGGAAACTTTTGGATTTCCCATTGTCCTAATGGCAATGGTCACAAGAAATAACAGGGAGAGTGACAGACAGCAATAAAAATATGATGGTTTTCACACAAACAAAATTGAATTTAAGTTTACTTTAACTGTTTTTTATTTCTATATATATATATTTTTTTTAATTATTGTGTTTCTCCTAATTTAAAACTTGCATTATACCAACACAGAACACACCATTATAGTAATTTGGACTGATGGAATATAGTGTTAATAATGTTTCTTGCAGAGTTGATTTATTGTTTGTATTAAAAGTTAAAAAACTACTATAGTGATTGTTTTTCATTTTATGGGAACACTTTATCCTTTTTCAAAATTAAATTGGGTTGCTTGGCATCTGGGCTCAGCTATGCTTAATGAAAGACATATTTTCTCACTTGTCAGGGCCATGGATTACAGTGCTTGCTGGACTCATCGACTCAGAGGTGGTAAAAGCTATGAGACTAATTTTCATCCTACAACTCCTTTAGGGATAGACATGCCATCAACATGCGCTTGCCTGCCTGACTTTTTTTTATGTCTCTAGAATAGTAATAGCATAATATAGGCTATGTTTGAAAATACTATTGAAAATAATAGTACCCATGCAGTAAATAAAATCCTATGTTGGGAACGACCCAATTTGTTAATCATAATAGGTGCCAGAAGAATTTCATCCTACTGTAAGATAAAGTTACTATAATAGCCTAATCTCACCAGCTAGTAGTACCTGAAAGAACATACATACTTCCAGAAAAGAGTGCATATAAAACACTAAGATGTACTAAAAATCACCATATACTTTATACATTAAACCTGCTTTTATTTGTAAAATAGGTGACTTCATACTTGTAGCAATCACGTACAGGCCTACCTGAAGAAAATGTAGGAGAGTGCTAACATTTATAAATCTGTGGCCCATTTATATATCTTGAAATATCAAGGAAGATTTGCCTTTTTAGAGTAGTCCAGATTCATCACCTTTCACTTAATAGCTGTCTCCATGTTAGTACTTTGCAAGTAAATGATTAAAGTATAAAATGCATGTCCCTAGATGTGGGTACAGCATTCATTTTCTTTTTTAAAGCTAATTATAGCAAGTACACAAAAAACACACATTGATCCTGTCAGAATTCCATTCTCCTTGTCTTATTGTTATTATCTGTGAACTGAAACTTTAAAGGGTAACTCTCCTTTTGTGGGGGGAAAAAGTAGCAAATAAATAAAAAATAATATAGCGTATACAATTGCGACACAAGTCATATTGTAATTGAATGTCATTAAAAATGTTCTTTTCTTTTCAATCTGCAGCTCTGTAATATTCTGAAAATGCAATGCAATATGGCTACCTGGAGGTGTTCTGTACACAGAATGTGTACAGAATACCCCCCATAAACATAATTTCCTGCTTGTGTGATTGGCTCACTGATTTTGCCAGAAGTCTGCACTGAGATACAAGTCAGATTCCAGGCATCCCCTGCAACAAAAATTTAATTTTTGGTGAGATACTCCCAATAGGAAATCACAGCTAAAGGGATGCAGGCTCAGCAGCTTTCCTCATTAGTGCCCTGCAGCTGCACAGCTGATTGATAATTATGAAACTACTCCCATTAGACTCACTCACGTGGGCACAGAGGAACAAACAGTGATTTCTTCAGAATAACAAAAGGTAGGAATCTGCAACAAAGTTTGTTAAAATCCTTGTAATGTACATACTGTAGATCACCCAGAGGGGAATGGCACCCAAGGATGAAAGAAATTCAGGTGATTGTAAGCTGTGTCTAAGTACTCTATATAGGAGAAATGAGTAAGCCTTGTAGTCCAGAGGGTGTACACCTACATTAACCACTTGCCGACAATATAACTTACATATACGGCGGCAAGGTGGCACTGCTGTGCCGGATCACGTACCTAGTACATGATCCAATACTTCTGGATAGGGGGGCGCGCACACGCACTGCTGGCGGGCCCGCTCCTGCTATGATTATACACAGAGGAAGCTGATCTCCGGGTACAGCGGACTCGATGTCCACTGGCACTCGCTGATCATACAGAACAGAGGCAGAACGGCAATCTGCCTATGTAAACAAGACAAATTGCGTTCTGTCAGTAGGGAAGGCATGGATTCTGTTTTCATGCAAAGCAAGGACAAGGATCCATGTCTTCCCCTAGTAAAAGCACCTCCCACACTGTACAAAAACACAGGCTAGGCACACAGTTAACCCTTTGATCGCCCCAGATGTTAACCCCTTCCCAGCCAGTGTCATTAGTACAGTGACAGTGTCAAAAGTGTCTATTAGTGTCCGATTTGTACGCCGCAATATCGCAGACCCGCTATAAGTCGCTGACTGCTGCCATTACTAGTTAAAAAACAAAATATATAGCCAATAGTTTCTAGACGTTATAACTTTTGTGCAAACCAATCAATATACGTTTATTGGGATTTTTTTTTTTTACCAAAAATATGTAGCAGAATACATATTGTCCTAAACTGAAGAAGAAATCATTTTTTAAAAATTTTTTTATTGGATATGTTTTATATCAGAAAGTAAAAAAGATTGTTTTTTTTTTTTTTTCAAAATTGGCAATCTTTTCTTTTTTTATAGAGCAAAAAATAAAAACTGCAGAGGTGATAAATACCACCAAAAGAAATTTGGTGGGGGAAAAAAAGAACATACATTTTATTTGGGTACAGCATTGCATGACTGAGCAATTGTCAGTTAAAATAACGCAGTGTCGTATCTAAAAAAAATGGCCTGGTCAGAAAAGGGGGGTAAATCTTCCGGAGGTCAAGTGGTTAAAGTGGTTGTAAACCCTCACATATGCCCAGTGAATGGAACAGCATCCGATGATACACAGAAATTAAACAAATCCTCTTACATAGGTTTTCCTGTTTATCTGCAGCCCTCTCTTCCCTACACCCCTTCAGAAGGGCAGAAAAGTGTTAAAAATCCTTCTGTATCTCTTAGTATCAGGGGAGGGCGAGGAGACTGCAGTTACAGTGTGTGAGAGCTCATTGGAGGAAAGGAACATTCCCCCTCCACACAGCAGAAGAACTGTGTTGTGAATAGACAAGCTCCATTCTGAGCTCCCTCCCCTCCTGACACAAATTTATTTCATGTGTCAGGAAAACATCTCAGAAGTGACTCATGCTGATAACAGAGGATGGAAGTACCAGAGAGAAACAACAATTTGAGCTTTGGAGAGAGATACATAAACACTACAGATATACAATATGTGCTTTGCTCAGATTCCATGACTGAGGTTTACAACCACTTTAAATATAAGCCTTATTTAGTGATCACATCACAGTGTTAAGTGCAACTCTTTGAGGCCAAGCAGGACCCCTTCAACAGGTATAACTTGCCAGACAAAGGGGTCCTGCATGGCCCTGAAACATTGCAATGTACACTGTAATGTGATCACCAAATAAATGTTTGGGCTTCATTTCAAGGATTCTTGGTGTGCTGGCGACATACTGTAGGCTTAGGCCTCATACACACAGACATTTTTTGACGCCGACGTTTTCTGGCATTTTTTGCAGCTCTCCATGTTAGTCAATGGCCCCATAAAAACGCCGACGTTTTTTAGCTGTAGATGGCGTCGGCATTAGTGAGCTGAAACTAGAACCCACGGGCAGCTCGTTCTGAGGCTGTAACGTTTTGGCATTTTTTTTACGCCGACGCCACAAAACGCCAACTAACGCCAACTAATATTGTACCGGCGTTAACTGGCGTTTTTTTGACGCCAACATTTTTAGGTTGAAAAATAGCAGAGGGATGACTTTTTTTAAAAAACGCCTATTGACGCCGACGCTCACTAACGCCGATGCATAACGCCGAAAAACGCCGTTTTTTTTTCCTTGACGTCGGGTCCGACGGTTTGTTTATTTTTTAAGGAACATCCGTGTGTATGAGGCCTTATGCTTTCAGTCTCCAGCTGACAGTTGTTGCAACAACAGCTTATTTCATTCCTTTTAAAACCAGGAACATGTGTCTCTACCTACTCCCTCCTATGTACTTGTTTAACCACTAGTAGACCACCTACCGCCTTTTTAATGCAGCAGGGCAGCCCTCTGTGCCGGATCACGTACATGTACATGATTCAGCATTTCCGGATATGGGGTGGGCACGCCAGCCGCCCCATCTGTGCTGTGATTCGGTACAGCACAAGTCGGTCAGCAGGTCCTGGCCAATAAATTAATGGCCAGGACTTGCTGATCAGCCTAGCGATTCACAGTACAGAGCCTTGTGTTTACTAGCAACACAGGGCTCTGTACAAAAAGCAGCAATGTGGCTGTTTTTTTTTCTCCCTGCAAGCAGGGATGAGCCACATCAATTAGTAAAAGCAGCACACATTAAACATTGTTAGGCACACAGTTAACCCCTTGTTTGCCCCTAGATGTTAACCCCTTCCCAGCCAATGTCATTAGTACAGTGACAGTGTAAAGTATTAGTACTGATCACTGTATTAGTGATGTTAGTGCCAGTTAGTAGTTCCCACCCAATGTCAGTTAGTGTCATATTGCCCACCGCATTATCGCAGTCTTACTGTAAGTTGCTGATCACCGCCATTACTAGTATAAAAAAAAAAAAAAAATTTCCAGTATATATACCAGACGCTATATCTTTCACACAAACCAATCAATATACACTTATTGGGATTTTTCCTTACCAAAGAAAGACATGTAGCAGAAAACATTTTGGCCTAAATTTATGAACAAATTAGATTTTTTTACATATTTTATTGGATATGTTTCATAGCAGAAAGTAAAATAAAAATAAATTTTTTTTCAAAATTGTTTGGTCTTTTTTTTTGTTTATATAATAAAAATAAAAAACCCAGTGGTGATGAAATAACACCAAAAGAAAGCTCTATTTGTGTGAAAAAAATTATATACATTTAATTGCCGTAGTGTTGCATGACGGCGCAATTGCCTGCTAAAGTAGCACAGTGCCAAATTGCAACAAATGCCCTGATCATGAAGGGGTTAAAAACCTCCTGGAGCTTAAAGTGGATGTAAACCTGATTCATGAAATGTGTGTCGTGGGAGGTTGCTATAAATAGATTAGCAGAGAGCTTGTCTTGTCACAGCACAGCTCTGCACATTCCTTTCTTCCTTTGCCTATGTGGAGTGGGGGTGTGTGCCTTTTCTCCAATCAGCTGTCTTGGCTGTATGCCAAGAATCCCCTCCCAGTGCTGAACAAGAAGAGAACATCTCTAACACAGTATGCACTTTCTAAAGAATATATAAAGCTGAAGACAGCAGATATGCATGTAAAACGTATGTAGGCAGATTTTTTTCATCCCTGTGTATCATCTGAGGCTGTTCACTTCACTGGGTTTATGTGAGGGTTTACATCCACATTAAGTGGATAAAGCTGGCCATATACTATGCAAACTGATTGTACAAATTCTACACAATTTCCTTTAGATTTACCACAACTATGTAATAGGAGGATTCACCTGAACAATCTATTCAGTTTGTATCAAATCAGGCAGGCCCTTGCACAACATAGCTGATGGTAGATCTAAAGGAGGATGTATATCAGATTGCATGGTCATCTTAAACACTTAACGTGAATCGCCGTTTATAAACAGCGGCTGCTTTAAGTGGAGGTATCGGGATATAGCCTGCAGCTACAGACTATATCCCGGTACAGTTTTTTAGAGCGGGCGATCGGCTATCTGGCCGCTCGGTCGTTATCCCAGGCCGCGGGAGGGGACACCGCCACCTTCCGCCGCTCTTCTCCGGCCTCCCGTCCCACCAGGAGTCCGGAGCTCTGATCCGGCGCGTCCGCCAGCTAGGAGGAGACCTGAAGGAAGCCGGAATCGGCTCCGATCGGTTTACTTGGCAGCTAACGGCACCGTTTTTAAAAAAAATTACAGTATTCAGAATCACCGTTTTTGGGGATCTGAATACTGTGAAGTGCAAAGGAGGGATGGGGGGTGTTTTATACCCCCCATCCCTCCATAAAGAGTACCTGTCACCACATATTACTATCACAAAGGATGTTTACATTCTAGCAAAATAACTCCTCTGCACCTCTAACCTGGTAACCGTTAAAATTTTTTAAAGCGTCGCCTATGGAAATTTTTAAGTACCGGAGTTTGTCGCCATTCCCCAAGTGTGCGCAATTTTCAACCGTAACATGTATGGTATCTATTTACTCGGCGTAACATCCTCTTTCACAATATACAAAAAAAATTGGGCTAACTTTACTGCTGTCTTATTTTTTAACTCAAAAATGTGAAATTTTTCCATAAAAATCACGCTTGAAAGACCGCTGTGCAAATACCGTGTGACAAAAAGTATCGCCATTTTATTCTGTAGGGTGTTTGAAAAAAATATATATAATGTTTGGGGGTACTAAATAATTTGTTAGCAAAAAAACTGTTTTTAACTTGTAAACAACAAATGTAAGTGGGTAAGTGGTTAAAGAAAGAAGTAGGAAAGTGGGTGGAAATAAAAAAGAGGTGATATAGTATTGAGGGAGGCGTGGTCCAAAGAGGTAAACACTCCCTATTCTGTGATGCAGTAAGGCAATGCATGATGGGATATGATGGTTCCTGGGTGGTCACATGATGCTATAGGAAGTGATGGGCTCAGAATGCCTTTTTTTTTAATTTTGAACAGAGTGGTGCAGATTCAAAGCTGCCATCTAAAAGGGAAGTGAGAGATAAGCACATTGGGATGGCTTGGGCAGAAAAGACATTAGAAAAGGCTTCTATATTATATGAAAAGTGAAATTCTGCCTGAAAATGTGAACTTAGCCTTTAAACGTAGTGTCACAGGACATTTTTGGGGACAGACAGGACAGAAGTTTCACCTTTTAAGAGACTAACTGAGAATGCTGTGTCACTCAGAGCACCCAGGCACTAGAACATATGGAAGATGTTTGCTCTATTTAGACTTAGCATAAAATTAGATAGTAAAATCCGTGCTAAGAGTACTCATACAATAAAAGTGGCCAGCATGCATATTGTTGATCACAATAAATACAGTGAATAAGGTCCAAGTGCAGCTCTAGTAGAAGGCAGGTGAGATGGGGAACTGTCTGAAGACGGCTGTTCAGCTGAAATGCATTAGGCGCTGTTGGGTGACATTAGCACGCTTACTACCGCGGCCCTTTTTGAATTCATTGCTGATATGCTCATTTTTTAGCTATGCTTACGAGTATTATTCAATAAATGTTTAGTTTGGTTCACTTGCGGGCTTCACTATGTACCTTTTATTTTTACTTATGGGCTATATCCTGGGTATGAGCGAGTGATAATGATCTGTGCTCCCTGGATGTGATGGTGGTTATCTGGATCCAGTCCATACTGAATAGACAGCATGCCTGAATAAGAGTCTGCTGTTGATGTGGAGATCTAATTTCAATTTAACCACACACTCATTACTGTTACTATCTGGTAAGCAGATTTAATTTAAACACGGTGGTGTGATGTGTTTGTGAACAACCCTCAAGTTGGTGTGCGGGCTTCATCTTCCTTTTCAGTTCACCATCTCGTCTGCCTTCTATTTAGACTTGCCTTTAAGTGCCGGTTCTCACTGGGACGACCTGTCAGGCGACTTGTCAGCCTGACAAGTCGCATTTCATTCAGTACAATGGTACCTTTCTAATAGGAGTCAAGTCGCTCCAACTTAGAAAAAGGTTCCTGTACTACTTAGGGGCGACTTCGGAGCAGCTTGCATTGACTTCTATACAGAAGTTGTTTTGCAAGCCGCGCTGAAGTCGCGATGTACGGGGTGGCTTCAGAGTCGGACGAGAGACGGACGACTTTGAAGCCGCCCCAGTGTGAACCAGAATTAAGTGTTTGCAAATGTTCCTTTTTTATTTAAAAAAATACTCACCTGCTCTGTACAATGGTTTTGTATAGAGCAGCCCTATCCTCCTCTTCTGGGGTCCCCCATCAGAGCTCTTGACTCCTCTTGCCTGCTGAGTGCCCCTATAGCAAGCCACTCGGCCCCGTCCCACCCCCTACGCCCACATCACTAGATTTGATTGATGGCAGCAGGAGCCAATGGAGTGAGGAGGAAGTGCGAGAGCAGTGCCGCTGCTCTCGGGAACAGTGCTGGATCAAGATTGGGCTCAGGTAAGTGTTTAGGGGGGCTGGGGGAGAAGCTGCATCTATGTATATGAGCCACTCAACATTTGAGGTAATTTATTCCTCTACCTTTGTAAACTGATACTGATTATTATTCTAGCATTTCTCTTCTTCCTTAGTTTCTCTCCCTTTCTCTGCTAATGTGCCCCAGTGCTGACAGATGTGGCAGGAAAGGGGCAAACAAGAATTCTGCGCAAGTGTCCCGCATCCTCCTTAGCAACCGATGACATCTTTCCTTGTTAGGAGGCCAGTGGCGGGCCTGCACGGCACCCAAGGTCGTAATGCTGTACAATAAAAACCTATGGCTTTGGGCACCAAAAAGGCAGGCTTGATGCACTTGTTGTCTTGGTAACAATTTTTGGGCAATGTGTGGTGAATTTTAGGTATTTTGCCAAGGCTCCCCTGAAGGACTGAGAAGACTCCTTGGTTGAAAAAGGCTATTATTGAGGTCTGACCGGATGAGAAAACACGAGGAACTTCTGGAAACCTCTGACCTAATACTTACAGTATAGTGTGTAGGTTGAAATTGATAATTGAAGGATATTGCACATTAAAAGACCATTCGTGCTTTAGGTTAAAGTACTATTGTGCATGCATATATGAATAATGAACTATGTGTCTCCCTGCAATGATGTCTGTTTATCATTTACTTACAGAGGGACTTTTATATAAAACTAAAGTTATTCTTGTAAGGATTTTCATATGTCTTATACTCAAATTAATCATACTTAATGAAACCAATTCTCATATGCATGAAATGTGGAAAACGAGAAGCCAGCCTTTTCCATAATTTAGGAGATTATCCTTCAGGGAATTGTGTGCTGAAAGTAATACAAAGCTGCCATTGCTGATTTCCCTATAAAAATTCTAGTTACCTGGCTAACCAGTGGCTTTAACACTTTCTGGCTCAAGCTCAGATAGCAAGCAATTGTGCTGCAAGTTTGAAAATGACTTGTTAAGCTATTGCTGGACATACCAGGCTTCACAAGTTTGTTGCACAATTGCAGCAAGTCTGCATTGTATGACTCCAAATCAGCTTTCTGTGCAAACATTCTGCAAGCCTGCGGCAAGTTCTGGTTCAGTTATGTTGTGCAATAGTCATCCCACCACAGGGGTCACTGTGGCTGAATTTTCATGCTGTAGACTTGCAGAGCTCTTGCTGTAGACTCACCGCTGCAACTTTTCTCTTGCTAGAGACTTTAAGGAATAGGAGAAATGGGGAAAAAACTGGGACTTTAAACAAAGTCATGACATGGTAGGGTCATGCATTTCCATCCCTATTATTGAAATAATTAAAACCAGGAGAATTGGGACTTTAATTGACACACATGATGGAGAAATAAATAGATGATGGATAATGGTAAAGAACAGGTTTTATTAGATAGTCACAGGTACATACTATGCATATAAAAATATATAAAAATATTCGTAATCAGAAGTTGTAGACAATCATAACATGATTATACACAGGTATACAGTAAATCAGAATTACATTTTATCTTGGTATATACATATTCCCTGATCCATCAATATATATAGGTACAAATAATAATGGTATACAGATAGCAATCTGCGTAACTCAAGACCTCATCGTGCCCCCCTTGAAAGGGGTTAGCCAGTAGAGTAATATTGCATGATGCTATGGTATAGCGTAATGGATTAATAGTAGCTCTACGCGTTTCATGATATTATAATCACTCATCAGGAGCAGGTATGTTGTTCATCTGTAATAGATGAAAAAACAGTATTTAATCATTAGTGTCATAAGGTGGAAGGGACAAAAGGGGGTACTCCGCCACCCTGAAGGTACTCTTAACTTACCGTGTCCGCGCAATGGCGGCAGACCACCGGGGAGCAAACTGATACCCGGGATCGATGGGTCCGGGGGCTGAGGCGGGGGGTATGTAGCAACGGCTCCGGTCAGGAGGGCGCCCGACACAGGAAAAGAAGCTCCAGCAGTGTGTGCCTGTGGACAAGTGAAGTGAATGAACATATATGTGAGTGGGTAGATAACAGTAAGGGTGTGTGTGACATTATCTAGGATGTGAGTGGGGATCTGGGGAGATGCATGGAGAGAATGAAAGTGGTATGGGGGAAGGCAATGTGTGAGGGATGGAAGTGAACAGCAAATCCCACCACCCCATGGGGGGGAGGTGAGACAGTGGTATAGTGAGGTTTACCTGGAGTGTGGTGGAATCTGGGGCCATGGCAGAGATGTGTAGACATGCCAGAGGTATCCAGACCCACGCCGGATGCCCCCTGATATAGGAGCCGCCGCCCAAACGCCTGCCAACACCATGCACGCAGGAGCGATGGGCGGAGAGGGTACCACCCACCCCCAGACACAACCCAGTCAGGGGGACTGGTGGTCCGCCCCCCACCACGCATCCGCGAGCATGGGAATCCAGTCAGCGCTGCACACCAATTGGAGGTAGCGTAATAGGACTGGATGACGTGGCGCCGACACACAGCCCCCCATGTACAACATCCCCAACCCAATGGGGGGGCGGGGGAGAACGAGACTGCGGTGTGTCTCGCAGCCCCCGGACCAGTCGGGGACCGGGCAAAGCCGCACCCCAGCCGGTCAATGCCATGCACGGGCACAGAGGGAGAGAAAGGGTGAAATAGTAAACAAATGACACTAGGTAGACCAAATGCATAGGGGTGTCACAGATACTCGAAAATATATATGTATATAGGGGTCCGCATAGGGACCTTACTAAGGGGGCTATGGACAAACGGGTCAGGATTGAATGCATTTAACCATCATGTGTGTCCATCCCTATTTGACTATAAGGAATAGGAGAAATGGGGAAATGCTAGAGACTTGCCATGCAAATTTGCTACAAATTGTCAACTGGAACTAGTGTTAACTAGAACTTGTGCTTCAAGTGTTCTGCAAGTGTATAACTTGCCAGTGAAAATGTGCTGCAAGTTAACAGACTTACAATTCAACACTGCTACACATTTGTGGCAAGTTATCCTTGCTATCTGAGTTGACCCTGAACAAGCATAAAGAACAGGAAAGTCAGAGCTCCTAATCTACATACGTGCTCTGGGTCAGTGACCCTTACCCTGTCTTCTTTTGCACAGGCTATGCCACCACCTTTTGCATTTGGTACTATCCCTTTCTTAACCATAGCATCTTCACATGCCGATTAATTCTCAGGGAGCACTACAAAGTTCTGTCAAGGCATGCAGAAATAAATATGCAGAAGGTGCCACATGGCAAACATACAGTAAAACAAAGTGGGCAGTTGATTTTTGAAAAAATGTGTATGTTTCTTAAAGTATTTACTTAATTTCATTAACTTTTTGGTTGAATGGGATTCTGGTAAAAGTATGGGTTGAGGATACAAGAGCCAGAAAAGGATGTAAGCTCTAAATATTTTGGCTGATTGTTAATCTTCCCTGGCTTGCCCAAAAGCACTTCTGCCCTATTCCCATTACTAAACACCCCCTATGGATATGGGACCGCCTAAAATCTTCTCATAAATTAATCTTGTCACATACTCCATAATGTCAAACTTGGGAAACCCCAAGTTTCCACTGGGCTATACTAACCCACCCACTTTGAAAACCCAGATTAAACACTTAATAACAGATTCAGGTATTATACCCTTCCAAACCTTTCATGTTAAGCATGAAATCAAATCATAAGACATTTTCCAACACCTACAAATCAAATATTACCTCCAAACATTGACATACACCACATAGGATTTATCCTCCAATGCAGATTTTTTTTTCTTTTAATAGTTTTTATTGATTTGAGAGCAATAAATACAGGGCCATTATTAGATAACAGAGACACTAGTGCGGTATGCAGGCCAGCAGTACAAAGTAATCATCATCCAAGTGAGAGATTACAATATGCTAGGAAGAGAGCAATAACAATGCAGCTTTTGAAAAGGCTTTATTAGATAATTTCCAAGGCTCTGGCCTGGTGTTGCCAGTGTATTCAGTGCCCCTTGCAATGGTTCAAAGTACTCACCCTTCCTAAGTGCTAAAATAGGAAAGACATTTAGAAAATTCTTCCCACCAATCCATCGTTCTGCTTCCTTGGCTATCAAACTGAAAGCTCATTTAGGTATATTTGATTGGACTACCTAAAGGTCAAACACTTGTAGACCAGTGTTTACCAATTGCTTTATATGGTCACGGTCACACAGATCACTATAAGTCCTAAACCAAAAAGCCTATTTATGCTCTGTATACCAATTTAAGCTGGTCACCCATATCATCACAGAAGCCAAAAGAGTAATATCTCAGGCAGAAGCCAAGTTCTGTTTTCTTGAGTTTTGCTGCTAGGCAAACTCATACTATAAAGACACTTTGGAAAATGTGGGAGTTGTGGATCAAATTCTATCTTCCCCCAAGGTTTCATAGGGACTCCCTGATAATATGAACTCTACCTATCATTACAATTTTGCTGTTCCTCAATCTGGGTGTTGTCTGGGTCCCCCAGATGAGGGACATTTGGATCTGCAGCATCCAACTTTTCCACCCCTCTTCTTTTCTTCTTCCCTCTTTTCGCTATGCACTCCCTCCCAATTTCCTTCATCTGTTCTTTTCTTACCTTCTTTCCCCTCTCCCCTTTTCCCTTTAGAGTGGGATATATTAGGGCATCTCTTCTGGGAAATCACTAGAAGAAGCATTGGGGGAGCACTCTAGATACCTGTGTCAACAGGCCTTTTGTTAACATCCAATGGGATTTACATTCACATACAAGTCTATAGAAATGCAAAATTCACTTAAAGCAGATCAAAAGGGGGTCAGCTGCAGGTTCAATGCACCTGTTATGATCTCAGAAGCATCTCAGATGCCATCAATGTGAACCTAAGGCCTATCCACACAGGTCATTGAGGTGAGACCCTGTCACTTTGGCCCAGATGGACATTTTTTTTTTCAAATTATAGTCAGGCAAATATTAAATGTCAAATTGAAGGTGAAGCTCTGCAGCTGACTGCAAGCTTTCGGGAAATCCTAACTTTTTGGCCCCTTTCACATGGACAGTTTCCATTTTGATCAGCAGAAGATTAGCTCACAGATTTTCTGCTGATCAGAGCAGAACAGGCGGATGACACATCTGTGTCTGCTCAGTTTCGGCAGAGGGGACACAAACAGAGCCCGCTCTGCTCTACGGGGGACTCCATTGTCCATTTAGCTCGCACTACCTTTCAATCCCATAGCTCTTAACTGTCCCTGATTTTGAGCAACTGTCCCTGATTTGGAAGTTCAAAAAGTGTTTCTCAGTGCTAAACCTTTCATCCAATTTCAAATTTTCTGCATTCATAATTTTCAAAAGCTATTTTAATGGAATAGTAGTGGTAATAAAAAGGCACTTGAGGGTTTAACTAATCATTTTTTTGTATAATTATCCTTTAAGGGGGCATGGTAGGGAGCTTGTCTATGCCTACATACTTATGCTAATAGGTGTCCCTCGTTCTCACCTCCAAAAGTTGGGAGGTATGTCCTCACCACTGCCTTCCCCCTATTTACTGCTAGAAGCCTGAATCCCAAACAACAGATTTCCTCACCTGCTACCCCTTACTCCATGAATTTAAACAAATATGTGATATTTTCATTTAAGTTATCCTCAAAAGTTCTGTTCACTAGTGGTTTTAGACAGTTTGGCCCTGATTTACTATACCTCCCAAATCTACTCCAGCAGTGCCTTAAAATAACCCCCAATTAAAGGCAATCACAACTTCAGCTCTCACAAAAGGGAGCAAATTAACCCACATGCGGCGTCTATTTGCCTGTGAAGATGCCTCTCAGATCACATGTTCTATGTACCTGATGTTGGCTGGAATCGAACCTGTGATTTCAGAATTCCTCCATTTAATGCTTGTATGCAAGTTCATTGCCATAAAAAAAAAAAAAAACATTACCACCCCTCTCTCTAATTTTAACAGCCTTAGCCCTAGGGGAAATGTCTGAATAGAAAAAAGTTTATAATTTTTTTTTTTTTCAGGAGCAGTGGTTTTAACCAGTAGAGATCCGCGCTATAGACGAAAGACGTCTACAGCGTGGATCTGAATCTCCGGGAGGACGTCTATAGACGTCCGCCCCTTAATACGCCCCCTGCGCGCTCTCACGAGCGGCGGCGGCGTGCGCCGCCGCCGCACACTGCGTGGGCGTGCCCGCGGGTCGGGCGGACTCGATGTCCGCTCCTGACCCGCGATCGCCTTACAGAGCTGTAGAACGGGGAACCGCCGATGTAA
>BLSH010343268.1:730467-742001 GCA_018402905.1 Glandirana rugosa
GGTCAGTGCCTTTCCTCCAATCAGCTGTCTCCCAGTGTATGCCAAGAATCCACTCCTACTGCTGAATGAGGAAGTATAAATTCTAACCTGATGTTAGAATTCTAAAGAATATAGCAAGCTGAAGACAGCAGATATACAGTATCTTACAAAAGTGAGTACACTCCCTTACATTTTTGTAAATATTTTATTATAGCTTTTCATGTGACAACACTGAAGAAATGACACTTTGCTACAATGTAAAGTAGTGAGTGTTCAGCTTGTATAACAGTGTAAATTTGCTGTCCCCTCAAAATAACTCAATACACAGCCATTAATGTCTAAACCGCTGGCAACAAAAATGAGTACACCCCTAAGTGAAAATGTCCAAATTGGGCCCAATTAGCCATTTTCCCTCCCCGGCGTGAATGGGGAGCATGTGTTTTAAATTTGGTGTTATCGCTCACTCTCTCATACTGGTCACTGGAACTTCAACATGGCATCTCATGGCACAAAACTCTGAGGATGTGAAAAAAACAGAATTGCTGCTCTGCATGAAGATGGCCTAGGCTATAAGAAGATTGCAAAGACCCTGAAACTGAGCTGCAGCACAGTGGGCAAGACCATACAGTGGTTTAACAGGACAGGTTCCACTCAGAACAGGCCTCACCATGGTCAACCAAAGAAGTTAAGTGCACCTGCTCAGCGTCATATCCAGAGGTTGTCTTTGGGAAATAGACGTTTGAGTGCTGCCAGCATTGCTGCAGAGGTTGAAGGGGTGGGGAGGGTCAGCCTGTCAGTGCTCAGACCATACGCCACACACTGCATCAAATTGGTCTACATGGCTGTTGCCCCAGAAGGAAGCCTCTTCTAAAGATGATTCACAAGAAAGCCTGCAAACAGTTTGCTGAAGACAAGCAGACTAAGGACATGGATTACTGGAACTATGTCCTGTGGTCTGATGAGACCAAGATAAACTTATTTGGTTCAGATGGTGTCAAGCGTGTGTGGCAGCAACCAGGTGAGGAGTACAAAGACAAGTGTGTCTTGCCTACAGTCAAGCATGGTGAGGGGAGTGTCATGATCTGGGGCTGCATGAGTGCTGCCGGCACTGGGGAGCTACAGTTTATTGAGGGAACCATGAATGCCAACATGTACTGTAACATACTGAAGCAGAGCATGATCCCTTCCCTTCAGAGACTGGGCAGCAGGGCAGTATTCCAACATGATAACGACCCCAAACACACCTCCAAGAAGACCACTGCCTTGCTGAAGAAGCTGAGGGTAAAGGTGATGGACTGGCCAAGCATGTCTCCAGACCTAAACCCTATTGAGCATCTGTGGGACATCCTCAAACGGAAGGTGGAGGAGCACAAGGTCTCTAACATCCACCAGCTCTGTGATGTTGCCATGGAACAGTGGAAGAGGACACCAGTGGCAACCTGTGAAGCTCTGGCAAACTCCATGCCCAAGAAGGTTAACCACTTGCCGACCGTCAAACGCAGGTTTATGGTGACAAGGTGGCTCGATATCGCAAACCGCTGTCATATGACGGCGGCTGCGATATCATGCACTGTGAGCGCGCGTGCGCCGCCGGAGGCGCGCCCGCATGCTCACTGTGTTGGGGGGGCCAGGGAGTGGGTGCGGCAGACTCGATCTCCGCCGGCTACCCGCAATGCCCCCCCCCCCCGCAGTGAAAGAACGGAGGTCCGTGTATGTAAACATGGATCTCCGTTCTGTGAGAGGGGGAAGGATCACAGCCTTCTTCTATATGGAAGCTGTGATCACTCCCCTTCCCCTGCCAGTCAAACACTGACACAGTTAGAACACGCCCAGGGAACACAGTTAACCCTTACAGCCCCCCCCCAGGTTAACCCCTTCACTGCCAATGGCATTTACACAGTAATCAGTGCATTTTTATAGCACTGATCGCTGTATAAATGCCAATGGTCCCAAAAAAGTGTCAAAATGGTCCTTCATGTCCGCTGTAATATCGCAGTACCGCTAAAAATCGCAGATCGCCGCCATTAATAGTAAAAAAAAATAAATAAATAAAAACCCCAGAAATGAATTCTCATCATCCGTAAACGCGGCCACTTTTGCGCAAACCAATCAATAAACGGCGATTGCGATTTTTTTTATCACAAATATGAGGAAGAATATAAATCGGCCAAAACCGTTTAAAAAAAAATGTTTTTTTACATTTTTTTTTTGGATTTGTATTTTAGCAAAAAGTAAGAAATTTGGGTTTTTTTGCAAAATTGTCGCTCTTCTTTTCTTAATAGCGGCGATCTGAAATGACGCAGCAGTGATCAAATACCACCAAAAGAAAGCTCTATTTGTGTGAAAAAAAGGACGCAAATTTTGTTTGGGTACAACGTCGCACGGCCGCGCAATTGTCAGTTAAAGCGATGCAGTGCCGAATCGCAAAAAGTGCTCTGGTCCTAAAGTGCGAAATCCTTCCGGGGCTGAAGTGGTTAAGGCAGTGCTGGAAAGAAATGGTGGCCACACAAAATATTGACACTTTGGGTCCAATTTGGACATTTTCACATAGGAGTGTACTCACTTTTGTTGCCAGTGGTTTAGACATTAATGTCTGTGTGTTGAGTTATTTTGAGGGGACAGCAAATTTACACTGTTATACAAGCTGTACACTCACTACTTTACATTGTAGCAAAGTGTAATTTCTTCAGTGTTGTCACATGAAAAGGTATAATTAAATATTTACAATCACTTTTGTGAGATACTGTACATGTAAAACTTATGTAGGGAGCAGAGGTGTAACTAGAGCCTTCAAGGCCCTGGTGCAAGAAATTATGAAGGGCCCCCTGAACCCTGGCCAAGGCCCTTCCCTTTTCCCACTGATCCTGGGGCCCTTTACTCCTATCGCAGGTCCCTTTATTGCGGTACTGCAGCAGGGCCCTTTCACAAGTGCTGCAGCGGGCCCCCTTTCTGCCATCTTCGGGCCTCCCCATGGTGGTGAAATGCCAGGGCCCGGTCACAATTGCAACCTTTGCAATCCTGCACTGGTGTCAGTAGTTTTTAATCTTTATTTTAATTTTATTATTTTTTTACCACTTAATTGTATTTCTTTTACCATTTTATTTTTACAATTTTTTAGGAGCTCTGTTGGGGGGCTTTGATTAGATATCAGGGGTCTAAACAAACCTCAGCTCTCAATTTCCATCTGTGTAGCCTCAGCTGCACAGAATGAATGGACAGGAATAGTTGTGTACAGAGCCTCCCATTCATTCAGAAACTGAAGTATAGTAAAAACAGCTTACTATGCTTCAGTCTGCTTCAGTTATGAATGAACCAATTGGCACCAATCACTGACTCTGTTCATTCAGAAAAGGAAGGAGCCGGTAAATTACAAGTTAACCGACCCGTTCCCATCTCTCCATCATGACACATCTTCTACAGCAGCTGGCAGGAGAGATGAGGGGGAAGACAGCAGCTCTGTGTGTGTGTGGGGGGGGGGGGGGGGGAAGCACACAGGGACTCTGGGAATAGCAGAAGACAAGTAAACTGGATAGAGGAAAATGGAGGAGATTGGGTCCTCTAGATGCCAACCCGCCATCCCTCCTATCCAGGTGTAAGGGAGGCATACGGGCCCCCTGGACCGTGGGGCCCGGTTGCAATTGCAACCCCTGCATCCCCTATCGTTACGCCCCTGGTAGGGAGATTTATTTAATCCCTGTGTATCATCTGAGGCTGATCACTTCACTGGGTATTGGAGAGGGTTTACATCCATTTAAAATTGAATACAAAGAATAAAAAAAAAATTAAATCTGTTGGTAGGTAAAATAGTTCCTATTTGTATTATATCTGTGAATTTTTTGGTTTGCCTGGATTTCAGCTTGAATTAATATGGTCCATTCTGTCTTTAGTAGAGGTAATTACTTTACTAGCAAAGATAAGCAATAGACAGGCAAACATTATTTACATTTTCCCTGAACTAATCATCAATAAATCCAGATGGATTCCAAATTATAGCAGTTCTGGCCAGGTAAAGGCAGGAGACACATCCATATGCCTGCTAGTATGTAGTGTTAAACCTAGTTTCAGAAAAGAAGAAGAGTTGTTCATACTACTTGCCATCTGGTCAGTAGCCAGGCACAAAACTGCATTAGTAATCACAAGCCAATTATAATTTACAATTAATCATTCCAGTAATTATCGTTAAAAAACATTTTTGGCTGGACTTCTGTTTTACGTTGTGATAGAAACTGAGGATTAAAAAGGAACATCCAAAAATATATTCCTTCCCCTTACTGAACAGGAAACGTTGTCAGCGCTCCAACCTAGATAGCAAGAAAGATTGCTAGACTTGCCAGGCTTTACACATTTGTTGCAGCAAGTCCACATTGCATGACTCCAGATCAACTTTCTTTGCAAACATTCTGCAAGTTTGCTGCAAGTTCGGGTTCAGTTATGTTGTGCAATAGTCATCCCACCACAGGGGTCACTGTGGCTGAATTTTCATGCTGTAGACTTGCAGAGCTCTTGCTGTAGACTTGCCACTGCAACTTTGCTCTTGCTAGAGACTTGCCATGCAAATTTGCTACAAATTGGAAAAGTGTCAACTAGAACTTGTGCACCCGCAGCAGCATGACGGCGGCAAGGTGGTTCGTTATCGCGAAACGCCGTCACAGGATGGCAGCCGTGATAACTAGCATTGCAAGCGCGCGCCGCCAGAGGTGTGCTCGCCTGCTCACTGTGTTGGGGGGGGGGCAGGGAGTGGGTAGGGTGGATTTGATCGCCGCCGGATACCCGCGATGGCCCCCCTGCAGTGAGAGAACGGAGGTCCGTGTATGTAAACACGGACCTCCGTTCTCATAGAGGGGGAAAGGCTGTGATCACAGGCTTCCTGTATATGGAAGCCGTGATCACTCCCCTCCCCCTGCCAGCCCAGCACCAATACAGTTAGAACACACTGAGGGAACACAGTTAACCCTTAGAGTGCCCCCTCCGGGTTAACCCCTTCACTGCCAATGGCATTTACACAGTAATCAGTGCATTTTTATAGCACTGATCGCTGTATAAATGCCAATGGTCCCAAAAAAGTGTCAAAATGGTCCGACATGTCTGCTGCAATATCGATTTACCGCAAAAAATCGCAGATCGCCGCCATTACTACTAAAAAATTATAAAAAACGCAGCAACTTTGCGCAAACCAACCAATAAACGCCGATTGCAATTTTTTTTACCAAAAATATGAGGAAGAATATAAATCGGCCAAAACTGATGAAAAAAAATGTTTTGTTATATATTTTTTTGGGATTTGTATTTTAGCAAAAAGTAAGAAAAATTGGTTTTTTTTGCAAAATTGTCGCTCTTCTTTTGTTTATAGCGGCGATCAGAAATGACGCAGAGGTGATCAAATACCACCAAAAGAAAGCTCTATTTGTGCAGAAAAAAAAGAACGCAAATTTCCTTTGGGTACAACGTCGCACGACTGCGCAATTGTCAGTTAAAGCGACGCAGTGCCGAATCGCAAAAAGTGCTCTGGTCCTAAAGTGTTGAAATCCTTCTGGGGCTGAAATGGTTAAGCGTTCTGCAAGTGTACAACTTGCCAGTGAAAATTTGACGCAAGTTAACAGACTTACAATTCAACACTGCCACAGATTTGTGGCAAGTTATCCTTGCTATGTGGGAATATCTAAAAAATATTCTGATCACCACCTTGGATGTCATTAAACACAGTTAATGAATTAGGGGCTTCTGATGTGTGTGCATGTATAAATAACAACGAATAGCTTTTTTTGTTAATGTCAATATTATTGCTACCTATTTAATTATTATTAATATTATTAAAGTGGTTGTAAACCCTCACATATAGGAGTTGTACCTGTTTACCTACAGCAATCTTTGCCCTACATCCATTCAAAGTGCAGAATTTACACAGGATCTCTCAGCTCTGAAAAGCAGGGGGCAGTGAGCTGAAGTTACATCACTGAAAAGAGCTGAGGGCTCTCTCTGTCTTATTACATACAATGAAGAAGCCCATCTTCTAAATCTTTAACCCTTTGTTAGGACAGGCAGTATTCAAATCTAGTGGTGCGATGAGATCTGCCAGCACAGTATAGACAGGGTTAATTATGGCAAACGCAGCTCCCCAGCCCCCTGATAAACAAAGAGAATTAAGTAGGATTTTTCAGTGCTTAATTTCTAGAAAGAGCATCTAAACAAGACAAGCTGCAATTTCATATAATTTTGTTTAAATATTTGCAGTTTTCTAAAATGCTATGCGAAAGGGAATATGTAACAAATATAAAGTAGGAGTTTTCCCAATTGGGCTGCAAAAGTAGAAATAAGGGAAAACATGATTTAGAGGCCATTTACACATGTGTGTGCATTATTACACGCATTTACATGCATTGAGGTTTGGTGTGCTAAGGCAGGAAAACTTATTTTCACTAGGTGTGTTTTGTGGTGTGCTGTAATGCGGATGCATTGGGGTGCAATTTCTAAATGAGATGAGCTCATTTCTAGATGAACTCCCAAGTTGTTGCATTTTCTCATGAGTTACCGCGATTAGAGGTAGACCGATATATCGGGCAGATTTTTGGCAATTTTTTGGCCGATTGTGCTGCAATTTAGGCCGATTAATTTATGCACTAAGGCCGGTTCACACAGGGGCGATCCGACTTGCAGTGTGACTCAGCGTGACCCCGCACAGCGTGACTTCAGCCGACTTGCAAATTACTTCTGTAATAGAAGTCAATGCAAGTCACCTGAAGTCGCCCCAAAAGTAGTACAGGAACTAAGTCAGAGAGACTTGAAAGACAAAAATCCAGGCAGCCTGCCAAGTCTGAGAACATCACTGATAAAAGAGCCGAAGAGATACAATGTTTATACTTATCAAAGGAATGAGCTCAGTTTAACCATTTAAAGACTAAACCTTTTCTGACATTTGTTGCTTACAAGTAAAAATCAGTATTTTCTGCTAGAAAATCACTTGGAACCCCCAAACATTATATATATATATTTTTTTTTTATCAGAGACCCTAGAGAATAAAATGGTGGTTGTTGCAATATTTTATGTCACACGGTGTTTGCACAGCGGTCATTCAAACGCAATTTTTAGGGAAAAAATACACTTTAATGAATTAAAAATAAACTAAACAGTAAAGTTAGCCCATTTTTTTTTTCGTCCAAAAGTTTCGATTACCTGTTTTTTGTGTATTTAATATTGAAGATACATCGTTTTTTAATCTAAATTATACATACAAGTGTACTGATTGGTGGCTTGTTGTGTTGTTTAATAAATGTTTAATTTAAGAAATTTTCTGTATCACTTCTTATTACTTAACTGTTAGATTTTATGTGATGAAGAGAAAAGAAAAATCGGCCCAACACATTGGTCCAAACAAATCGGCATCATATATATCGGCCATCGGCCACCCCGATTTCTAAATAACGGCATCGGCCAGAGAAAAAACCATATCGGTCTACCTCTAACCACGATACACCATGTGAAGCCTGTTTATTTTATTTTTTGTTTGCTGGAATTGACATTATGTACAGATCAAAGGACAAATCTTTGATCTGTACATAAGGTTGAATAAGAAGTTCCAGTGTAATTATGCATAAAAATTAGAGACACTGTTTGCAGCTTTTTTGTATTCAGGAGCAATGGCAGTGGCTTGTGAAAGAATGAGCAAGATCAGCTATCAAAGTGATGGGAGAACCCTGGAGCCACTCTTGGGGTATACTGCAAAGCTCAGCTATTGTTTGACAGCCATCTCCACTCTGTGCATCATCAACTTCTGTCATCCCCTAAAAAACACAGGGGTTAATTCATTAATCTGGAGAGTGCAAATTCTGGTACAGCTGTGCATGGTAGCCAATAAGCTTCTAACTTCAGTTTGCTCAATTAACAAAAACACTTGGAAGCTGATCGGTTTCTCTGCAGAGCTGCACCAGATTTTGCACACTCCAGTTTTAGTAAATCATCCCCACAGCTGCACAAGGCTGTGAAATTCAATGCTGCTCCTCGACAGATGAGCATACAGCCAGTGTAGCATCCCCTGGGAAACCTCTTGCACTTACATGACAAAGGTGGAAAAGTGACAGCCAGTCCAGCTGATTTCAGGACAACAGAGACAGTTAGAGCCGGTTCACACTGGAGCGGTGCGACTTGCAAGGCAAAGCAAGTCGCCCCGCTCGAGGCTACCTCAGCGCGGCTTGCAAGGAGACTTCTTTACATAGAAGTCAATGCAAGTCGCGCTGAGGTCGCCCCAAAAATAGTGCAGGAACCTTTTTCTAAGTCGGAGCGACCTGAGTCGCTCCTATTAGAATGGTTCCATTGCACTGCATAGGGATGACTTGTGAGGCGACTTGAGTCGCCTGACAAGGCCCCCTTAGTGTGAACCGGCTCTTAAAGCGTAACTCCACTTTGGTTGAGAAAAAAACAGTTCCCTTTGGGTGACCTATGTGCATTGCAAGGATTATAACAAACTTTGTTGCAGATTTTATCAAACTTTTGTTATTGCGAAGACAGCTGCTGCACCTGTAGGGCTCTAATAAAGAAAATTGCAGGGTCTGTATCTCTTTGAATTTTTTGACTATATTACCAGTGTTTTGGACCAGGGTGGTGCTGTGGACATAGCGTATCTTTATTTCAGCAAGGCATTTGATACAGTTCCACATAATGATCTGATACAAAAGTTGAACAAGCTGGGACTTAACCCTTGGGTGGTTCAGTGGATATGCAGTTGGCTAAAGGATAGATTCCAGAGTGTGATTGTAAATGGGGTTCACTCAGAACAGAGACCAGTCACTAGTGGGGTACCACAAGGCTCTGTACTGGGTCCTGTTCTATTTAACCTATATGTAAGTGATATAGCTAAAGGTTTGTTGGGCAATGTATGTCTCTTTGCTGATGATACAAAGGTGTGTAATAGGGTTGATATCCCTGGAGGTTTCTGTAACATGGAACATGATTTGGCATTGCTGGAAGATTGGTCAAAGCAGTGGAGACTGCAGTTCAATGTTTCTAAATGTAAAATAATGCATCTAGGGAAAAAGAATCCCCTTAGAGAGTACATCATTGGGGGTACAGTGTTAGCCAGCACTACAGAAGAAAAGGATTTGGGGGTGCTTATTTCAGATGATTGCAAAATGAACAAACAGTGTGATCAGGCAGTGAGAAAAGCAAATACAATTCTGGGATGCATCAGTAAAGGGATCACCAACATGCTTGGGATAAACATAAATCTATAGTCAGGCAATGAGGTTAATGGGGAAAAAAAAAAACCCCAAAAAATTATATTGGGAGTATCTTACCAAAAATGAATTTTTTTCTGCAGGGGATGCCCAATATCTGACTTGTATCTTAGTGTAGACTTCTGGGGAAATCAATGAGCCAATCACACAAGCAGGAAATAATGTTTCTGGGGGGCCTTCTGTACACATTCTGTGAAAATTACAGAGCTGCAAATTGAAAACGAAAGGTAATTTTTAACCACTTTCTGTCCGCGATATAGCCAAAAGACGGCTATGGTGCGGACCTGAATTGCACAGGCGTGCTCTGTGATCACCGAGTCAATGAGACTCGGCTGATCACAGATCGGAGAAAGGGGCCAATCCCGGCCCCTTACCACCTGATTAGCTGTCAGCCAATGACAGCTGATCACGTGATGTAAACACAAGCTCGGTAATCTTTTTTTTTTTTTTCTCCTCAGGCTGACAGCTTGAGGAGAAAAAAAGCTGATCACCAGCGCCTGTGAAAGGGACATCGGTCCCGAAGAGGAAGGGACACAGCCACCTCAGCTGCCCAGCAGTGCATATCAGTGTCATCAATCTATCAATGTCCAGCAGTGCCACTTATCAATGCCCAGCAGTGACACCTATCAATGCCCAGCAGTGCCACCTATCAATGCCTCATCATCCGTGCAACCTAGCAGTGCCACATACCAGTGCCCATCACTGCCACCCATCAGTGCCCATCGCTGCTACCCATCAGTGCCACCTATTAGTGCCCTTCAGTGCCAACTATCAATGCCCATCAGTGCCAGTCACCAGTGCCAGCCATCAGTGCCAGCCACCAATGCCACTCATCAGTGCCTACCAGTGCCACCTATCAGTGTCCACCAGTGCCGCCTCATCAGTGCCACCTATCAGTGCCCATCAGTGCAACCTATCAGTGCCCATCAGTGCAGCCTACCAGTGCCCTTCATTGCAGCCTCATCAGTGTACATAAATGAAGGAGAAAAATTACCTGTTTGCAAAATTTCATAACAAAATATAATACAGTTTTGTTTTTTTAATTTTTTGGTCTTTTTTCGTTTTTTTAACAAAATATAAAAAACCCAACAGTGATTAAATACCACCAAAAGAAAGTTCTATTTATGGGGAAAAAAATGATAAAAATGTCATTTGAGGGGGCGGGGGGTGTGTCCTATGCCTACATACTTTTGCTAATAGGTGTCCCTCGTTTCCTCTCAGAAAGTTGGGAAGAATGCTCTTTGCCATGCCATGTGTTTTTGAGACTTTTCCCTATAAACTCCTGGAACATATATGAAAACTGCCATGATTTCACTTTCTTTTCTTGCACCATTTATGCATTATCACCACTCTTGCTGTCTGGCATGTGCATTCATTAGTGGAGCCATACCTTCATTACTTACTCACTATTAAAAAGATATGTTTTAGTGACACTTTAGAACCTAAATTGTTTAGGTTACAAAATGAGGTCAAAGAATCCTGCCTGCTAATAGAAGGTACCGTAAAAAAAAAAAAATTGCATCCAATTTTTAGCTACGTACAACAGGTGTCTTCAATTATTTCCCCTGACCTTCTCCTATGATGGGGCCTATGAGACCCGCTGTTGTATTGGAACCATGCCAGCGCATTCCAGTGGTGTAATAGATACAGCATTACCTCTGCTCACATACAGCTAACACTTTCTCAGAGCTGACCACGTTCACATATTTATCAGTTTGTGTGACACGCTCCTAATTATCAGTGTGATTTATGTGGCACAGTAAAGCATGGGAAACATGTAAGCTATTGCAGGTGACGTTATAGAATGCAATGGCACAGTAAGGGCTCGGTAGATTATGCTGGAAAAATATGTATCATCTGTAGGGATTCCATCATTTTTGTAATGTCAAAGTCACATTTATTCAAAGCTGATCTCCAGCCAAACAGCTAAATACACATTAAATACATACGGAACTGCTTTACTTGCCAAAGAATTTCTGTCCATCCAGTTCTGAGATTTTTACAGTCCCAACATACAGCATAGCCCTCTCTAACAGGGACTGTAATGTTTTTACTACCTTAGGGATGTCTACTATGTATAAAAAGGTCGTATTAGATGGCTCGGGAATGACACGGTAACGTAAGATATTGCAGTGGACGTTATCGAATGTACAAAGGGTACGAAATGACACGGTGTATTTAGTGTGACTATTAATCCTCGCACAGTGTGTTTGACTATTTATACACTTGCACCAGTCGAGACTCTTTCACAATCGACATACACTCGTCTCCATTACGACATAGATAATGTGGTGACCTTACGCGACCGTACCAAGGTTATGTTGTCG